>VDFB02352239.1:108347-150699 GCA_007258455.2 Sequoia sempervirens | reverse complement strand
ATGGAAAATATATGAACACACATTTTATAATAGCCTACTAAGCCCAAAAAACTCCTCACCTCTACAATATTATTTGGAGTTGGCCACTCCATGATTTATCTAGTATTCTTTAGATCAACAATACACTTTACAAATATTATATGACCCAAATAGTGAATATTATTCATAAATAAAGCATGATTATATAGCTTCATATAAATATTGTTCTCTCTTAACCTCTACATAAACTTCTTCAATTGAACTAAATGATCCTCTTCATTCTTGGAGTATATCAACTTATTATCCAAGAATACGAGTACAAACCCATTAGGGTAGTCATGAAAGATGTTCATCAAATTCATAATTTTTTTTGGAGCATTAGTGAGTCTAAAATTAATGACCATAAAATAATATTTCTTGTACCTTATTATAAAATATACTTTTAGAACATCCTCTTCCTTAATTATCAATTGGTGATATCCTAAATCAATATTAATCTTAGAATAGGTAGTTGCCCCTTTTATTTGATAAAAAAGATCTTTAATACAAGGAAAGACATATCTATTCTTATAGTGACTTTGTTTAGAATTATATAATCAATTCACAACTTCAAATTATCTTCCTTATTCACAAATATCAAAGGATCTCCCTAAGGTGAAACAATAGGCCTTATTGACTCCTTGTTTGACAACTCTCATATTTGTACTTTAAAATAATATAGTATTGTCATGTTCATTTTTTAAGGTTGCTTTGAAACTAGTTCAAAAATTATTAAGAATTCACTTGGAAAATTTGAACTTCCTCTAGGGAGGAAATCTTAGTAACTCTTTAGGAAATACACTCTTGAAGTCATGAAGGATAGGAGGTTAGTGTTTTCTCTTCCTCCTCTTCATTCATAGTTATGACATATAACATTTCTTCCTTTCCCTTTTCCCTTTTAAATATATAGATAATATGGTCCATAGAATTATTAGCTTATAAATTCCTTGCAATAATACCTTATATCTCAAATCATCCAAAAAATCCACTAGTTGAGTGTAGAAATCAATGTTTTCCTTGTGCTTGGTCAGCCAAATCTTCCCCGTGATCACATCATATGATCCAATATGTGCTACATAAAGTTCCATATTAGTAGTAACTTAAGGAATTATAATTATATATCCAAAAAAATTATTTACTACTTTGATTTCTTTGTTCCCACACTAAAATTATCACGATTCTTCCATATGAATGACATTATTAATTAATTTAGATGTTGAATCAGGAGAAATTCAATATTTAATGGACCTTGTATCTACACAAATAATAACTAAAACCCATGTAGCATACATCTATTATCTAAGCACATTACATAGTTGAGATTGTTATCCAATATTACCTATATTTGATGCTAAATTATTGGGTATGAAGGATTATATCTATATTGGAAATTACATGCAAATGCTTAGATTTCCTAGGAAATTCCCTAGAAAAGTGAGCACCTTAGCAAATAAATAATCCCCTAGGTGGATCCCTTCCTCTATTCTATTCACCAACACTCTATTCACTAATCTTAGATGTCATGATTTAGATTTGATTACCATTTTCATTCTTGTTCTTGTTATTGTTGTTATAATTATTCCTTTTGAAGTTATTTTTATTTTGTTATTACCATAATCAAGCCTCTTGAAGGGAGGTATCTAAATTTTGCTTTCCCATTTCCTTTTCCTACAAATCTTTCTTAATGTGTTACCACTATTTAAGGCTTGGATTTGCATTCTCATTTGAAAGCTTTCTCAAGAACCAATTCCATCTCCTTAGCCTTTGCACCAATATTGGTGTTTAATCCCAAGATAAAATTTTAGATAATAAACCTCTCATCCTACCAATAGATATGTACATATTTGAGATTTTTTTTGAACCTCTCCTAATATTGTTGTATTGTAAGTGATCCTTATTTCAAGTTATGAAACTATTTTATCTTCTTATCAAAATATTGTTGAGGTAATTGTCTCTTCTAAATAAAAAAAAGGTAAATCCAAAGATATTTTTCCTTTCTAAATCTCAATTTTACTTTTTTATTGTACCACTAAGATGTAACCTCTCTAATTAACTATTAGGCTCCCCATAAATCCTTACTAATTCTAAATAGTTATGAAGATCAAAACATTTGTCCATCTCATTGAGTAATGTATTAGCTCTATCCCCAAACTATGGACCATACAAATTAATATGTGTTACTTTCCTCAAGTACTTTGTCAAATCATTATTCATATGTGACCTTTCAATCAAGAGATGAGGTACTTCCTCTTCATGTTAATCTATTGGTTTCACTTCCTCATTTATAAAATTTTGAGTGTAGAAATCATTTAGAATTTGATCTATGGTAGCTATCATTTTATTTTATGTTATCTCTATGGCTAGCATCCTATGCCTCAACTAATTAAAAATTTTCATAAGAGATTCCATGTTAGAGGTATCCATGTTGGGTCCTCCTTTACTACCATTAATTTCATCAACCAGGCATCTTTTCTTTGACCTAGAGCTATTACCTTCTTTAACTTGATAAATGTAAATGTGTATACATAAGATTGAGTTATATTCATAAATTTTCTCATTTTTTCACATGGAACCATGATCCCATACATATGATATACCAAAATTATATAAAAATATCTACTCACTAAGAGTAGAAATTACTTACATGAAAATAATGTAATCTACACACAATGTATATATATAAAACCAACCACAAAATCCATGTAAAGAATAAGTTTCATAAAAGCAGCCACAGCACCCATGATTAAAGATATCCATAATACAAGAACATCATCCCCCAAAACCATGCATGATGCAAATAATTTATAGCTTATAAATGTCTCCTCTTTATATAAATCCAAAATATTAATGCCCGACATTTAGAAAATTCCCATACATGATAATCAAAATAAAATGCAAATGTATGCATCATGCATAAATCATGTTATCCTAACACTTTGGTGTACTCAAGCTAACACTATGGGTTAGAATCTCCCTAACTTATAGTGGGTTAGGACCACACAACCACCCACAGGAATCCTAAAACTAATGAACCCTAACTTGTAGACTAGGTTTCATAGTGTCTTGGATAGAGACTTAGCAAACCAAACCTTCGATCCTTTTTGTTGTTTACTTACTAATAAGCCATGATCTAGAATATCCTACTATAGTATAAGTGACTGTTAGTGATCATCATATTATGTTGAGGTCTCTACTTAGACAATATAAGCAGCAATATAGATCATGCAATTCCTTACCTTAAAATTTGTGTATTAATAATAAGTGAGCATGAAAGATCCTCTTCACGAATCTTGAGTACACTAATATTTATCTATATGAAATTATTATAACATACATGTTTCTAATAGAATAATCAAATAAATTTTCAAAGCATGCATAACATCATAACACATATCCATGTACTAAAAATATGAGACATAGTAGATATACAAAAGGCCTTGCAATCAAACTTGAATTCCATGCCATATGTAATGAACCCTCTATTAGACCATTAGAATACTGCAATATATCCTCAAATGCAATTTTTTTTTTCTTTAAGAGTCAATAACAACCACCTATTATTTCATTGGAACATAAATACAATCAAGTATTTCACTTATTAATCCATACAACATTAGACCAAAAGAATGTATAAAAAAATATTTTTAATACAACCTAATCTAGGTTCACTAATTAAGTGATTCTCCATGTCAAATCTATTTTGGCTAATTTATAATTTGAATACTTTCTTTATTTATTCTAATAATAAATATATATATTTTTCTAATTCTATTAAAAATTAAATTATCTAACATGCTAAAAAATCAACTAGTTACAATCTAATGTGATCATAGTGTAAATATAAAGTATCATCTAAGGTGGTGTATTGAAATAAAACATTGAGTTTTGATTACAAATTATGGTTGAATCTATAGGGCCACTTGATGTTGAGACAAGGCATGTAAGAGGGAAGGTGGGAAGCAATTGAAAATTATATTTACATAAATGAAAAAACTAGGAAGTGATGAGCATGTAGCTTGTGCCAAACCTTAACAAAATTGCATTGAGTGGAACTATAGAGCTTTATGCATAACTAGAGAGGAACAAGAAAGCTATCTAGATAAACTAAGTGCTTATTATTGGAAGCTAGCTCAAAATTATCATGTGTATGTTCCCAAGGGTATTAGTTTAAAATTGAGTAGCCCCAAAGATCATTTAAGCGACATACTTTGCTTAAATATGTGGTAATATTTTTATCGAAAAGTATATACCATGGTATTTTTGTCCACATGATTAAGCTTATTCCACTAGATATAGGATGTTTGTAAAGTTAGGTCATGTTGAAGAGAATTATATTTAAAATTTAGATAGCAACTTGGTACCATGATTTCCACATATGAAACATTCAAATGGGAATGAAGCCTAGAAGAATGAATCCAAAATGAGCTTAAATTTTCAATTGACATTGAAACATTTCCCTTTCACGGGGGCATTAGAGACTATGGAAAATAGGAACCTTCTAGGGTTAATCACCTTTGGTTGCATTGGTGATCCATTGAATGCCAAACATATACCTTACATTTTAGGTTTGATAATTTTGATCCTCTTCTAAATTTAGAATGAATATAATATAGCCAAGGGGTGACTCAAATTTCTATTGTACCACCTCATTTTACCAAATAAATTATCTAATAAACTTATTAAACCCATCATATCATTGTTAATGGTTTTGATCCTATTGAGTAAATTCTTCCATATTTATAAAAGAGAAAATCCCCCCAAAAAATGGGATACATAGATATATTTTTATCGCCCTATGGTGAATTTGATTCCATTCAATAGTAATCCAAGCTAATGGTAGAGTATATATTCTCAATAAGAACTCAATTTATATTTTGAGACCTTGGGATTGGAAGTAGAGCAATATGAATCTAAAACTTTAAGGGCATTGAAAATTTATTCTTTAAAGTTGTGAAGGAAAATAGTATTTCCATTAGTAAAGTGAGATTCGATGATAAGGGGTTTGATTGGAATGGAGATGCCTAAAATTAGACCAAGTTGTTTTGTATGTAGGAAGTGGTATCCTAAAGCATTAATCACGAGTACATAGAGTAATGTGCCAACAAACATCCTTGTTTGATAAATTATTTAAATTGAAAGGATGGAATGAGAACTTCATTTATAAAAGTACAAAAATTAGCATTAATAAACACATTAGATTAAAATGTGGTCCCAAAATGCAACAATTCTAGAATTTTAAAAATAAAAGGGTCAATGGATGAGATCATAAGCTTTGTAAAAATATATCTTAATCAAGAGGGCATCTTGGGAAATTCATTGAGCCTGTTCGATCCTTTTCTAGTAAATTATTAGATTGTTATAGACATATCTTCCCTCGAATAAATTAGTCTTTTCTAGTCTAACAATATGTTTCACCACATGATTGATGTGTATAGCCAAAGATTTTTCTATAATCTTTTAAAAATCAATAAGTTGTCTCCATCTATCACTATTGTCCTTATTTTCCTCTCCTAAAATGACCTCGATTATCTCCTTGTTAAGGAATGAGCCAAAGGAACCACGGTGTTGGAGTATTACATCATTAGATAGTTTAGTATAGGTTAGAATAAATAATAAAAAATAAATTAACATATAATTCTTAATTTATAATAATTTTAAGTTAGTTTTTAGTTAGTAAATTAACAAGTTAATTTAGTTTTGGGAAGTTACATTCCCATAAATAAGTTAGCATGGGAAAATGAAAGACTTTAAAAACTTGATGTAATTGCAATGCAAAAACATTCCAAAAAAATCAAATAATATTTTTTTATTTTGATATTCTTGTGCAGCAATAGTTTGATCTGGTTTTTTGTGTGTTTACTCTACCATTTCAATATGGCATCAAATCATATAATAGTTATGTTCATGTGAGCGTTATTTCTTACTATTTGTTGGACACACTATGGAGAAATGAAAGCTATATGAGATAGATTATCTGAAGATTGTGGTCATAGCCAAGAATCTTTTTACCATAGCTTAGACATTATTTGACTAAAGCATTATATAGAAGAGGCATAAAAATAATGGTATAGCCCAATTAAAGCACAAGAGTAGCACAACTATATAAGGATGATAAATTTTAGCTACCACTCATGGATGTGAATTTCTACAATATTTGTGTGAGGAGTTCAAGCAATTGAATGTCAAAGTTGCACCAACCAAGCTTGATTTCAAAATTTTCCATTGCTATTAGGATTACTTTGTAATGCTTTGATAAAATTGGCATCCTTATTACTAATGTAAACTGTGGTACTCCTTTGTCCAAGTTAAATTTGTTGTTGGTTTATTCTTACAAACTTATTCTTGTTAGAGATGATCAAGGTCATTTTTAGATGACAATATTGTTATATTTTTTGTGGTTGTGGAGAATTAATATTTTCATTATATACATGTGTAGTGCAGGTGAAAATTAGGAGTGGTAAATATATTTGAATTTTGAAGTGATCATTACAATGGTGAGTTAGAGACTAAGCATGGTGATGTAGTGTAATTGGTTGGAAGTCAAAGTAAAGGTGTTCCCTTTTTATGTGATTGGTTAAAGGTTCAAATTTCATAAAGAAGTTTTTAGCTTAAGAGTTTGAGTAAGTTGGTTGATACGATTTTGTTAATCCATTAAAGTATGTTTTCAAATGCAAGTTGAAGGTTCATGCTTCTAAGTTGGATGGTTCATTTTGGTTTATGAAGGAATTTTGATATTTTTTTAATAGTTTGTAAATGGATAAATAATGTGTTATAAGGATAATTTGAACAATATTGTATAAAAGGTGCATTTTTAGTTAAATCTGATACCTTCAATTTTGATAATATTTGATTATATTATGTTATCAAATGTTTGTGCTTCAAGACCAGTCATGCTACACTTGACAAAACTTTTAAAGGTTTAAATGTTACATTTGGAAATTAAAGAGTAACAAGACAATGAGTTGGAGGTTGGAGGCATTGGAGGATGGAGGAATTTTATCATCTTGAGCTAGCTTCTTGCTCAAAGATTATTTCTTGCATAAGAAACACCAATCCATATATGCTCCCTTCATGGAGCAAGGGGGCTTGGCATTTCGTGGAAGAACTTGTGAGTGCAATTAGTGTATTCACTTTTGGTTCATTTTATTTTGTATAACAGAGGAGGGATTTTTTCCCTTAGTATTAGAGGATGGATATCGACACTTTTGAAGGAAATTGGACTCTTAAAGGAGATTTTTTCTCTCATATGTAATACTAGAGGAAGGATTTTGAAATAATTGAAGGAAATGTGGAATATCAAAGGAGAGTTTCTTTTTGTACATGGGGGATGGGAATATTTTATGTTCTCTCATGTTGTATAAAGGTTTTGTGGGTTTGACAATTAGGAGATCTACTAATGGAGACTGTTTTTTGTTTCCTAGGTGAGTAAGGAGAATTGGTGAAGGTGCTCCATCAAAGTCTTTAAAAGGGTTGTTGTGTTTGGTCCTTGTAGTTTTCCATCATTTTTTTGGATTAATGTTATAAGGATGGGAATGTAGGAGTATTACATCATTAAATAGTTTAGTATAGGTTAGAATAACTAATAAAAATTAAATTAACTTGTAAGTATTAATTTATAATAAATTTAGGGGCGGGGGCCCTAGCTCGGTTGGCTAAGTAATTCCGTTGCAGCTCTGCTAGTCACGAGTTCTAGTCTCCCTCGTCCGGTGTACGCCACGGCCCGTTAAAAAGTTTACCAGGCGCACTGCAGTTTATAGGGGGTCGTGCTACCCGATTCCTGCAGTCTAAAAAAAAAAAAAATTTATAATAAATTTAGATTAGTTTATATAGTTAGTGTATTAATAAGAAAATTTAGTTTTGGGAAGTTACATTCCCATAAATAAGTTAGTACAAGAAAATGTCAGGCTTTAAAAAGATAATTATATTACAATGTAAACCATCCCAAAGAAATCAAATAATATTTTATGTTTTTGACATTCTTGTGCAACAATTGTTTGATTTTTTTTTTTGTGTTTGATCTATCATTTCAATACATGACACATTGTATCAAGGTAAACTTGAAATAAATCATATTTTATGTGAAACCATATTTTCTTAAAGAACTCCACAAGAAGGCCACCAACTGTTTGGATCTTATCATTGGCTATGGAGAGAAGGAACTTATATAGCTCTCTTTTAGAGAGAAAATAATATAACCAATGGTTTTAATAGTTGTTTATCTTACCAAAGAACATTACCCTATAGTGTCCTCAAGCACTTCTTCGTACTCATCATAAACCACATTATCTTGGAATAGTTGGTAATAGCGATCATGAAAGATTTTTTTTTATATCTTTAGCTAAAGTAAGCATGTCTCCTTAGTTATCTACATTGGAAATATTTCTCTCCTCATTGTGTTTGTGTTTAAGATATTGAAAGAAAAATTTAGAGTTTCGATTTCCCTCTTTGATTTAGTTTCATTGTGTTTAAACTCTAGCTTCTTGTTGTTGTAAGTGTCTATTTTTTTAATAAGATATATTCATTTGTGTGGGGACATTCTAGAGGGTTGTGATGCCATAACTTTCTTTCTCTACCAAGATGAAATTGGAGAACTTTTCATTTCACTTTATTTTCCATGCCAACCTTCTACCAAAGGATAGATAATATATGTGATATATTGAAATAAAGAATTATGCAACAATTTGGTCCAAGAATTTGTAAGGCCCAACCATGATATGGCCTTAATTTCACTTTGATTACTTGTGATCCCTATGTTAATGAGTGGTTTTAGTTTGAGCATAATTAATCTTTGAAAATTTACTAAGACATATTCTATTTATTCATAATTTTTTTCTTGTAAACCTTGATATGTGCTTGATGATGATGATCAAATTCCTTGATGGTACTAATGATTAGGTTTCTTCTATGAAAAATTATGAGAAAATCAAGAGGTTTTTTTATGTGGTAATATTTAAATTAGTTGAATTTGATTTGTCATGTTGAATATTATTTTTTGTTGCGCCCTTAATATTGGTGTACATTAGGTTATGAATAGTGGCTATCTTAACTCTTAATTGTCATATTATCATTATTATATTTTATTTAGTTGTTTAGATTGGCCTATGGATTATATAGGGCTATCTAAGCTGGCCTGAGTGATATCCTAGGCATAAATAGGTATATATAGGAGGTAGTGAATCTTATTTCATCATCATATTGTGAATTGTATTCTCATTGGAGATATTTGGAGGTTTTCCCCCTTGAAGTGGCTTGTTATTTTGAGTTATTATCAAGTATTTGTACCATATTTTCTATCATATCTTCTATTGTGCAAGTAATTTCATTACAAGTGGTATCAAAGCATGATCTTAGCACCATAGAAGCAAGGCATTTTCTTAATATTGAAGGTCATTTTAGAAGGAGCATATCTCTCACATTTTTGTGAATTTTTTCTAAATTTTAAAGGGTTTTGGAGAACATATTAAAGAAGCCATAGTATAGATTTTAGAGACATTAGAGTAGAATTGAACAAATTATTGCAAAATTAGGGTTTTTCCCAATTTATTTAGAAGGTGCATATCTCTCAAATATCGTTGAATTGGTATATGATTTTTAGTGGGTTTTTTAAGACAAAATAGAGGATCCTACAGTAAAAAGTTTAAAGAAATTGAAGTAGAAATAAGTAAATTATTACTAAATTAGGGTTTCTAAGAAAATCACTCTTAAGTCTACAAATCTGCTAATTTTTTGGAGTTTTTTCTAGGTAAGTGGTATCTTGGCCTTAGTAAGTTACAAATTTTTTTTTGGAGAATTTAAGTTTCATTGGTGTGATTTATTTCAAAATTATTGGCTTCCATCATGATGGGGCCTACAAGAAGAGGCACAAAGAATGTTGTTACACCAGGGAAATCCCTTGATAAGGATGAGGTAACAATAGAGGATATTAATTCCAACTAGGAAATAAGTAAGGTCAAGGAAGAAATTTCCTCAATGAAGATAGAGATGTGCAACCTAAGAGGAGATATATCAGACATATAAAGCATGCTAAGTGCATGTATGAATGAAACAATAAAGGAGGTCTCAAGTAACCAAGGTGAAACTTCCAAGTTTGCTACTCTTGACCCAAATTTTAATACTCCTATGGGAGCTAGGAATTTGTTACAAAAGGTGGATATGCACAATTTTGATGGCAAATCCATCCTCTAACATGGATAAACCAAATGGAGATTTTTTTAAAGTACATCAAGTCCCAAATGGACAAAAGGTCACGATGGATTCCCTATATTTGGAACCATATCAATTCATTTGGTATTGTTGGCTTTGTAATCATCGAAAGAAAAAGGGTCTCATTGTCTCATGGTTGGTTTTCACAGAGGAACTCCAAGCACAATATAACAACAGTGTGACAAACAACTTCTTTAGCCAACTAGCTAAACTTCAACAAATAGGATCAGTTAAGGATTATATTCAACGATTCCAAAATATTTCCTTAAGAGTGGATACAATTACAAAAGAGAACTTGAATAATTTATTTTTGGGTGGTCTCAAGGATCACATTCAACATGAGGTACACATGTTTAGTCCTAGCTCTATAAATGAGTCTTTTATCTTAGCATGCAGGGTAGAGGAGAAGTATTTGATTCCTAAGAAGAAAGGGGCCAATGTGATAAGAGAGAAAGGATATTCAACACCTTCTCTTCCTCAAACTACTAGGTTTACTCTACAACAAATTAAGGAGAAAAGAGCAAAAGGGTTGTGTTTCAATTGTGATAGTAAATACATTCAAGGACATAAATGTAGTAAAAATAAACTATTCTATATTGAAGGTTCGAGTGAGGAAGAAGTAGAGGAACCAATATTAGAAGATGAAAGGGAGTTAAATGAGGAATCACATAATTCCCAACCAATCATTTCTTTTCATGCACTCTCAAGGTAGTGGGTTTCTTAAAGAAGAAAAAAAAGTAATAGTATTGATCGACTCAGGTAGTACTCATAATTTTATCAATAAAAAGTTGGCTACTTGTCCAAATTATTTTATATATCCAGCTCCAGAGTTTAAAGTTTTCATTGTAGATGGTGGTATTGTCAGATGTTCTAGGAAGTGTCATAGCATTTAGATATCCATGGTATACTACAACTTGGATAGCCCAATGTATGCGATATCCATGGGTGCAAAAAATCTTTTTTTGGGAGTATAATGGCTTACTACCTTGGGAACAAATGAGAAGAACTTCCAATAACTATTCATGAGATTTCAATTAGAAGGAAATACAATAGAGCTAAGAGGATTGAAGGCAAGGTCTCCACAAATGGTAAGCTCTCACCAAATGCAAAAGTCTCTCAATCTAAAGCTCCCACCCATCCAGATTTGCAAGCAATAATTGATCATCACTCAGTGGTTTTAGGAGATATTCCTAAGGGACTTCCTCCTAAGAGGGATCATGATCATTCCATACAACTAGTTCTAGGGATCCAACCACCCAACATTAGGCCTTATAGGTACCCACATATACAAAAAGGTGAGATATAAAATATTATTGAAGATATGCTAGAGGCATGAATTATCAAGTATAGTCAAAGTGCTTACTCCTTGCCTGTGGTGATGGTATGTAAGAAGGATGAAACTTGGCACATGTGTCAAGACTATAGAGTGCTCAAAGTTTGATCTTAGATCTGGTTATCGCCAAATTCAAATTAAGGAAGAAGATATTTGTAAGACAACATTTAGGACTCATGAGGGTCATTATGAATTTTTGGTGATGTCATTCAGTCTTACCAATGCACTGTCTACATTTCAAAGTTTGATGAATTTCATTTTTAAGAAATTCTTGAGGAAGTTTGTATTAGTATTCTTTGATGATATATTGATTTATAGCAAGACATGGGAAAACACTTGCAACATGTAGATCAAGCTCTACAAATACTTGAAGATCATCAACTCTATGCTAAGCCTTCCAAGTGTGCTTTTGGTCTTAAGGAGGTGGAGTATTTGGGACACATAGTTTCACATGATGGAGTAAAGGTGGATCCTAACAAAATTAAGGCTACCAAGGAATGGCCTATTCCAAAAACCATTAAGAAATTGAGGGGTTTCTTGGGATTGATAGGATACTATAGAAGATTTGTGAAGAATTATGGATGTATAGCAACACCCCTCACAACTTTATTGAAGAAGGATTCTTTTCATTGGAATGAGTCTGCTAATGAAACATTTGAGAGATTGAAGGAGGATATGTGTACAACTCTAGTGATTGCCACTCTAGAATTCATAAATGACTTTATCGTGGAATGTGATGCTTCAAGAAATGGTATAAGAGCAGTAATCATGTAGGACCAATTACTTTTGGGAGTCATCAATTAAAGGGTAAGAATCAACTCAAACCTATTTATGAGAAGGAAATACTAGCTATTCTTCATGTAGTTAAACAATGGAGGCCTTATCTAATGGGTAGACACTTCAAGGTTAAGACAAATCATGATAGCCTCAAATATTTTTTGAAACAAATATTATCTTCTAAAGAGCAACAAAAATAGGTCACTAAGATGTTGGGATATGAATTTTATATTGTATATAAGAAAGGGAAGGAAAATATTGTGGCAGATTCACTTTCAAGAAAGGATAAGATGAAGCCTTATTGTGTTCCCTTTCAATATTACAAGAAAATTGGGTGGAAGAAGCCAAAGTAGAGTGGTAGAATGATGTTGCTACAAGTAATCTCATCTGACAATTAAAGGATGATCCTAGTAGTTCAGATAAGTTTTGTTGGAAGGGAGATACTCTTTGGTATAAAGAGTGATTGTATCTTTGCAAGAATTCTACTCTTAAACAAAATATTCTCACAAAACTTCATGAGTCTCAGTTGGTGGTCATTCAATATTTTTGAAGACATATCATCGAGTCAAGAAATATTTTTTGGGAAGGGATACAAGTTGATGTTCAAAAATTTGTGGCTGAATGTTTGGTTTGTCAAAAGAATAAAGGGGAGACAATTAAGACACTAGGTCTCTTGCAACCTTTAGTTATTCCTAGTCAATGTTGGGAAGAGGTATCCATGGACTTCATTACTGGGTTTCCCAAATCTAAAGGTCATAATTTCATCATGGTAGTAGTGGATTGCCTCACTAAATATGCACATTTCATTGCATTATCACATCCTTTTACAACAAGTATAGTGGAAAAATATTTTCTGGAGAATATATAAAAGCTACATTATACACCTAAGGTTATTGTCAGTGACTATGATCCTATCTTTACTAGTCACTTTTGGAAAGATTTATTCTCATGTGTGGGTACTCAATTGGCTCATAGCTCTTCATACCACCCTTAATTGGATGGAAAAACTGAGGTTGTTAATAAGTGTTTGGAAGGATATCTATGTTATTTTGCTTTAGAGAAATAGTCTTAATGGATAGATTAGCTACCACTAACAGAATGGTGGTATAACACTTCTTTTCATAGCTCATAAAAAATGTCTCCATTTTTGGCACTATATGGATATCATCCTTCGTCCATCACATCATCATTGAAGGTGTCACCAAGAGTTCAGGCTATAGAGGACCACTTGATTCATCAACAATATGTACTTTCAGGACTCAAGGAGAATTTAGCCATGGCATCAAATTGATTGATGTAGTGAGCAAACCACCATCATAGTAAAAGAAGTTTTGAAGTTGGGGATTAGGTCTTCTTGAGATTGCAGCCTTATAAGCAAACCTCATTGAAGCAACATAAAAAGAACAATAAGTTGTCTCCAAGATATTTGGCCCATACCAAATCATGCAAAGGATTGGTAGTGTTTCCAACAAACTAGAGTTGCCTCCAACAAAAAAGATACATTTAATTTTTCATGTTTCTTGTTTGAAGAAGGTAATTGGGAATGATATTCCAACTCAAACAATACTACAAGAGCTTGATGAAGAAGGAAGAACCATATTGGAACCAAAGTGCATTCATCAAACATGCACAAAGAAGCTAAGGACTAGAACTCTCACTGAGTATCTCATCCAATGGAAGAATCTACCCGTTGAAGATTCCACATGGGAGGATGAGGAGTTCATTCAAAAGAATTCCCACCTGATTAGCATTGAGGACAATGTTTCTTTGAAGAGGGAGGGAATGTTATGCTCTTAATATTAGTGTACATTAGGTTATGAATAGTCGACTTGTGGTTATCTTAACTCTTAATTAAGTCATATTATCATTATTATATTGCTATTTAGTTGTTTAGGCCAGACTAAGGCTTATATAGGGCTATCTATGTCAGCCTGGGTGATATCCTAGGCATAAATAGGTATATATAGGAGGTAGTGAGTCTTATTTCATCACATTGTAAATTGTGTTCTCATTGGAGATATGTGGAGGTTTTCCCCCTTGAAGTGGCTTGTTATTCTTAGTTATTATCAAGAATTTGCAACATATTTTCTATCATATTCTTCTATTGTGCAAGTTATTTCATTACAATTTTACAATGTGATATTGATGCATTTAACATGAATAGTTGGTTTAGATCTCTAGGTAGTTGGCTAAAGTTGAATTATGTTGATTAAATAACACAACTAACACTAATTATAAACTAACTAGTTACATGTGAATTTGGATATTAAATTAAATGCTTATGGAAAAATAAATTAAAGTTGATAAATATAATTGTAATGTAATGTTAGTATAGGATTGAGTTGAGCCTAGTTAGAATAGTAACTTGTATTGACATATGAATAGTGAATTTTAGGAATTAAATGCATGATTTTGTTGATAGATGTTTATAACATTTTGAGTGTGTGATTTAACTCTATAAATTATAGTTAATATCATCTATGCTCATGATATGAGATTGAATCCATTTTTGCACATGTGTGTTCTAATGAGTAATCTATTGTATATTTAACACTGTGGCTATAGTTTTTCATAATAAGATTTCACATTAAATGTCTAGGATTTATAGGTCAATCCAATAGAGAGGTAGAGGATTGTTAGGATGTTTTCACTCATCTTTCTCCACATGGTGGAGCAACAAGGTGTGTTCAATTGGCCCATTATGCTAGATCACCTTCAGTTGAAAGTGACCAAGACCCCTTTGCTAGTCATGCATAACCCTTGATTGTGTTTGTTCATAGTTAATTTAATTTAATTTAATTTTTTACTATTTTTAGAGGATAAGTAATGTGTTAGGCCAAGTTTTATTTAGCTTTAGTGTAGCTTGAAAATGATCTTTTTATTAGTTTTTTAAAAGTTTAATTTTAATTATTTGACTTTATTTGTTTGGGAAAGATTTTAAAGACTTTTTGGGGTTAATTTTTTAAAGGAGAAAATGAATGAAAGAAAGGGGGTTATCACCTTGAAGAGATTGAACACCATTATTGAGAAGTTGCATGTTTTACTTACTTTGGGAGTATTGTTGAGATACCATGTAGATGGATCTACTAGCTCCCTTTTGGGGAGTGTGGAAATGGTAGTTTTCTACCCTTATTAGGCCACCATTATTGTTGGTTCTCTTCCCATGCAATATACCTATGCTAGGTTCTCAATACTTCTACATGGGAACAATGATTGTTTCCCTCTTTCATATTAACCACCATATTTATAAGGTTTTTCTCTGTCATTTGGATGCCCAAAGTTGTTCAAGGATTCCAATTTTTTAGGTGGCACCATTATTATTCCTATTTGTCATTATGGAATGTTATTTCCCTCTTTTTTTTTACCATTTTTGTTAATAATCCACTCCATTTTTTTACTTCTTTGTTGCTTGTGCCTCTTTCAATAATAACCTTTATTAGGGTTTTTTGCTTCCTATCAGACTGCTAAAATTATTATTCTACCTAGGTGCCATGATTGCAATATTTAACTTCCATTTTGGGTGACCCATATCAATAATAAACCCATTTTCTTAAGAATCCAAACTTGTTGAAATCAATGACATCCTTTGGATGTAATGAACATGAAAAATATACATTATTTCATATAGGCCCATAGTTTGTGAATAGAACCTCATTTGTGATGCCCAAGCATGCTAAAGGATCCATGTTATGTGTAATTCCATGTAAGAGACTGTCATGCCTATAATTTTTGCTAAAATAAAAAAACCCAAATTTTTTTTTTTTTAATTTTTTATAATAATAAAATAATGCACCTAATTTGAAGCTCCATGCAAAATATTTATTTTTTTATTTATTTCCTACAAATTTATTTAATGGACTAGTTCTAAATTTTTATATCACTTTTATCTATATAGGTATATTATTAAACCTATCATCATGATATATAAGAATGGATGGAATAAAATATAGATATGTATCTTTAAATATTACTTCAAATATTTAAATTCGTTAGATACTAATATCATTTTAGTTACAATCATAATCTTAACCTTCATATGAGTGAAGTTAGCATTTACACAACCTTATAGTCTACATAATATTTGGAGGTTCGTTGTATCCTCATATAACAATATAATAGTCAAATTAGAAATTTATATAAACCTTCCATTTTATTTTGCTATTCCAACCTAACACTTTTATCAAAAGTAATTTCTTTATTTATTTATTCATATATTAAAGAAATATAGATTTATTAAGATAATGTGTATCCTCATATAGCAATATAATAGCCAAATTAGAAATTTATATAAACCTTCCATTTTTATTTTGCTTTTCCAACCAAATACTTTTATCAAAAGGAATTTCTTTATTTATTTATTCATTTATTAAAGAAATGTAGATTTATTAAGATAATGTGTATCCTCATATAGCAATATAATAGCCAAATTAGAAATTTATATAAACCTTCCATTTTTATTTTGCTTTTAGCCAAAAACTTTTATAAAAAAAATATTATTCATTTATTAAAGAAATAATAATGACCTTCATTTATTTATTTAATTTATTTTGTTTATCCCAAATACAAACCTAATTTCATTATTTTTTTTATTTTGCTGCATTGACAATATTGTTGCTTAAATCAAAATACTATTGTGGTTGATCAAAGTATTACTATTATTATTATTATTTCTTTAATCTTTAATTACCAATAATAAAATGATTATCCTTAGTCAACTAACGAGGTTTGCATTTTAATCAAAAACTTCATTCATTATTAATAATAGGTAATGCTATCTTCTTTTAATCAACAAAATTATATTATTGACAATCCAATCTCTACAACATTATTTCCAATCTTGTTATTAACCAAACATTATTGATATTGATAATATTAACATTAATAATAAATTTATATGTTAGAACATTTACTAATGTTATTACACCTTTAACTGCAGTGATTGACACAAATGATACTATGAACGCTATTGGTGTGAAATAAATGATACTACTAGCACTTAATTTAAAACTCGAGGCTAATATAAATAATTAATTTTAAACTCTTTTATTTCCAGCTCAGGAGAAAATAAATAAATAAATAAAACACGTAGATAAAATAAACTCAACAGTAATTGATAAGGAGGCCATTTTCCCTACAATAGCCCTAATCCTAATCTCTCTTCTTATCTAATGCTCTCCTCTTATTCTTGGCCTAATGGTGGAGAACTTGTACTCTTGAAAGAGAGGTCACAAGTTCAAATCCTGCAGGGGGTAAGGTATGTACACCTCGTATTGTGGAGCACGAGTTAGGTGCCTCCCTCAATATTGGGAGTACGAGGAGTCCCATATTGCTGTAGGCCGTCTGTAGACCCAAAAATAGATTGCCGGGTATCGTGGACTATAAAATAATATTATTTATTATTCATTTCACCACAAGTAGTGGAAATATTGCAGGGGTGGTGTCAAGATCAAGGCAAGCTAGGAGAGTTGCACACAGGTGGAGATTTCCTTTATGTTTATAAAAAAATAAATTAATTTAGAGATTCAAAATTTTCTCCCCACCTAACTTGTTTCCTGCAAGCCTGAGTCGTAGACCCTTTGCTGGGTCTCTGCCCGCAGCAGAGCCCTGCACCATTTAATTAGTATTATTATTTTTAATTTAATTTCAAACTTTAAATTTAAATCTTTAAATATATATAGTTGTTGTTTAAAATATAATATATATATTTAACGTTTTTTTTATATATATTCTTTTAACAAAAATAAATTCATTTTGTGTTATGGATTATATATTTATCTATTTTTTATTTATTTGATTTAAAACTATAGAGGGTTTTGAAAGTAATAAATAAATGAAAATATAACTTTATAAGGATTAGATAGCAATATGCAAATGTAGTTTTATTTATTCATTTGTTTTAGTTTATACCAAAGTATTGCTCTAAAAATTATATTTTATTTTCTCATTGTTGGGATTTTAAAGTACTTGTCATACTTCTTCTCAATAAAAATATATCCTTTCACATGAAGTTCAAAATATGATTGACAAGCCTATTTTATAGATTCATTAAGTCAATTTTTAAGTATGAATATAACACACCATTTTCTTCTATTTAACATTTAGACTACCTTATGTATTTTCTTTTCTTTTTACCATAAAAAAATTCAAATTAAGCTTCATATACAAACTACAACATCATTGTAAGAGCCTATTTATTAAAATATGCCCATTACTCTTTTTCATCAATAGAAAAATACAACACTTTCTTTCCAAATTAAACTATAAGATTCCACCATACTTTCCACTATAACCACAAATGTCAACTATTTCGTTTAAAGAAAAATCACAAAAACCCATTATTCTCTTTACAAATGAATACCAAACTTTCTTTTTATTTTATCTTCAAGACCTCAAGTAGAAAAATTTAGAAATGAAATGATAATATGCTAACAAATAGGACTAATTTTCAACATTATCACAACAAACAATTTTACATGACAATAAACACAAACTTGCTCTTCCGTGACAATAAGCACAAACTTGCTCTTCCATCCCTATTTTCATTTATAGTAAAATATTAGCTTTCAACATTACAAACAATATTTAAGAATACAATGAATAACACAAACAAATGAACAAGGCTTGCTCTCCACCCTACCATAATGACATCATGAAGCCTCATAGGCTCTAGCCATACCCCCGAGCAAGAATAAAAGATTATTACCAATGATTTTGGTATGAGAATTGCAAGGAATGACTTATCCACCATTTTCTATGTATCTATTTCACTAAACAAACTCTCCTTTCACACACTCACAAAACTTGAACTCTCATTTTCAACAAAAAAAACACAATGATAGAATAAATCTCTTAACAAAGTGATTAGATGGCAATAAGGAAAATAACTTATCTCCATATTTTGCTCCTTGGACACCCCCTTCACATGTGAGCTCCTTACTTCTCTTCCAACTTTTCATGCTTCATTCCTCACTTGCTCAACACAAGAGTTCTCCAAGAGGAGAAGTGGGTAACACCCTTTCTCTCTTTATAAAGAAGATATAAAAGAAATTCAATTTGAATCTCTTTGAATGAGGGAGTGACATTTGTCACTGTCTCATTCAATCTTCAAGCACAATCTCCCACAAGTGCTCACACGTGAGCAAATTTGGGGAGATGGGAAAAATAGTGTACTCCACTCCATCTCAAAAGTCTCCATCTTCATTAAGAGGGGGATGGAGTACTTGGTGACTTTTTCTCTCATGTCACATCTCAAAATTGTGTTTGGAAACCAAGACATTTCCCTTTCTCCCAAATTCATCACTTTTCAAAATGGGCAATAAATGAGGATCATATCTTGGATATGGTCCAATATATGGTCATAATTATGCCCTCAACCCATATGTACCTATCTTAGGACTTTAAAAAGCATGTGACTATTTAAAAATAATCTTTTTAACCCCTTTTTAAAACTACCATAAGGAATGCATTCAAAACTCAACTCCAATTAAGGGTTTACAAACCCTTAAATTTTTACTCACACTCTTAACTACCTTCACAATATATCTTAACACATAACCCCAACCTGAAGCCCTAAAACACAATACTCCAACATTAAATACTAGCACCTCTTGCCTTTTTGGTTACAAGGGTTTGCAACATTTGATTTACTTAGGTCTATATGGTCATCCCTTTATCCTTGATGTAATTCTTATACCTGCA
This sequence comes from Sequoia sempervirens, assembly GCA_007258455.2. NCBI lineage: Eukaryota > Viridiplantae > Streptophyta > Pinopsida > Cupressales > Cupressaceae > Sequoia > Sequoia sempervirens. The sequence continues at coordinate 130,670 of VDFB02352239.1, read as the reverse complement.
CATTAGCTCACACCATTTATATCCAACTGAAAATCCGTCTTAAATTAGTTAAATACTACAATTAGAAATGATCATTCATCTATCCACTTAATTCAATTTTATCTAATTTATTCATAATTATTGATTACAACTTAATTAAATATAGAATATTTTTTACTCACCTCTACTACATGCTTGTGGTCTTACCATACTTGATTGATGTTTCATCCATGCATACCGGGTTGTAGTCAACTAGCCTTCGTGTTCCATCCTACTCGAACTATAACTCTTTTGGTCACACTCGCTACCAACATCCACCTTAGGAGACATATAAATCATTAGTATTTGTCAAGAGCCAACTCCAATATCCCTCCTAGCTTTGTATTAAATCAACTAGTTCATTGTAATGTGATTTGTAAATCATAATCATCCCCACCATAACACATTAACCCTAGCTAGACTAGATGTTCACTTTTCAATTTACATATCGCTAAATAAATCGTCATAATTCTATAAGATGAAAATTTAAGAAGCTAGAGATTCAAAGTATAATCATTTAACTTAGATAGCAATCTTTACTTATAAAACACAATATATGATACAAGGGTTAATTATTTCCCTTCTTAAAACAATTCAAAATCCAAAAATTCTATTTTGTTATATAAACATGTTCTCATTTGATGTATTAGAGAGTCCAAATAGGTTTGCTAATATAATACATTAATAACAATACACTTCATTCATCATCTCTGATATGATTCATAAGTAATCAATATAATATACATAGTACATTAGGGTTGTATTAGATGCGTACAAGGTGGGGCCTTACAAAGACCTTCCTAAATTCTTGTAGGTTCATGGGATTTACTAACATCAATAAATGTATCTCATTTAATGAATTATCATGATATATTATTCTTGTAATGGTATGATCCCTTTCCCATTATCTAAAAAATGTTACTTATCTCTCTAAATTCATTTAAAAAAAATCCTTATCACTCTAATTTCAAATTTGGAGGCATATTAATATTTAAGGAAATCTTGAAACAAAAATGCATCTATTGTTCCTCATCTCTTTGATTTTATATGTATAGGTATATTAATATTTAATGAGAATTTAATATAAAATATATATGTTTGGAAACTAGAATTGTGGGAAAGATGAGAAATAATAAATAAATTTAAACACTAAAAAAATATTCATGTGATCACTTGATTTACACCTATATTGGAAAGGCCATAATAATAAACATGGTTCAAAAAACTACTTTACCATTGTACTATTATTTGTTCTTGAAATAATTCATTTACACACTTGAAATGGATTGGTAGGCATTGTAAATTATTAAAAATGGATGAATTCTTTTTTGGAGATCACTAGTTAAGAACACCTTAAAACTCCTTGAAATTTGAATAATACATTGCCTATAAACTTGTTTCTTCTATGTAAATATGATAGTGCATTTATTTAGCTAATGACGCTTGATACACTTGAATTAGATTTATTCTCAATCATGTTGTGTTTGGATATTCATTACTTCATTTTGGGGTCACACTTGTGATTCTCCTTTTTAATTGAGTCATTATTGGTATAATTTCATCCTTTCTATCCTTGCATGTACATGTGACTTTGTTCTAGTGTGGAGTGCTATGATGCTTTGAGTAGATTACGGTGTCTCATGTGTATCATATCCTTGATAATCCTCCTAGGTAGAGAGTTGACCAAAATGAATGAAAATCCCTACACATTTGATGATGTCACATAATCAAGATGTAGCCACCTCCCATTGGCCAACATGGGTTCATGTTTTATATCTCATTTAGGTGCTTGAAGAGTCTCTTAGTTTCAATAATTTATTGAGATTGTATGTAATTAAATCAGTGCACATATAAATTTGTATAAAGTATTTAATGAATCTTGTGACTAGCTCATTGAGAGTGGTTGATAACCCCTCTTAGTTGTAATTTATTATGTATTTAGTTTAGAAGTAGACTAAAATGTGATAGATAAATTGAATAATGTAGTTTAGGCTTTCAATTAGATATCATGGAATGATGTTTCTTAATATGTGTAAGTTAATATGATATTGAATTAAACATTACTTTGTCAAACTTGTTCAACATTAGTCATGAAATATCATGATATTCTCAATCCTCTAAATGATTTTGCTTTACTATTGAATATATAAACATTGGAATTGATCCTTTTCATGAAAGTATGTGATTATTATGTTTGTTCTCTTCAAGAAATGAGACAAACTAGTTATTTTCTCTATTGATTCTCTCTCTTCTCTATTTGTTTAAATAATATGAAATGGAAATGAACTAATGCTTAGAGTGTTTCTTAGTGATGTTTTTGAGTATGATTGACCTCCATGTTTGATGTTATATCATTATTTACTATCATTTTGTCCTCTTCAAAGATAGACATTGTCTCTAACCTCCCTCTCATCCTATTGTGTTTAAATAATATATAGAGAAATAATTGTTTGGTCATACTTGGGCTTAATAAAAAAATGACCTTGACCATGATTCACAATATTGTTCTAATGGTATCATGAGTGTATAGGTGACATGCATTGAATTATCAAGGTGAATCATGTGCACACACTATATATCTCATTATGGGTGTAGTGATTTTTTAGGTGGTATATAATAATTATATCATTACAAAAAATTATGTCTACTTTCTCTCTCAATTTATCACCTTGAGGATATAAATGGTTAAGTGCTAATGACACATTTGGATATATGAGTACAAGTGTACTAGTGATCTCACTCTCACATCCCTATAAGTGTTTTAAAGAAATGAATTTATCTTATTAATTTGATATTCATGTGAATATTATTTATGGAAGCATGAGTCACCTAGTATGCTTGTTCTCTTGTTCATTTTCTCCTTTATTTTCTTTGTAATATGTGTAACTAACCCTAGGTATGCTTATTAATCATGAAAATAATTAATTCCTCTTTTAACTATGTTGTGAATTAGTGTTTCTTAGTAGAATTTGAATCACCCTTTCTTGTTTACACATTATTATAGCCTTATTCTTGTATCAAAAATCTATATTGATGAATGATATTATTTCATGAAATGAATTAGATAGAGTTATAAAAATGGTAGATTATGTGTGTATTCTTATCCATTCCTTCATTGTCTTTGTGTTCTTGTTGGAAGGTTAAAACTTAACAATGTTGATGCACTCATTTTCAAAGGGTTGAACTAGGCAATGGTGAAAATATGTAAAGAATAAACAATATAAATGTATACAAACATTCTTTTATGCTTTTGTCAAGAAGGATAATTAAGCTTTGGCTATGCGTATAAAATGATAAAAGCTTACATATTCCATTCCTATTCTCTGATTAGAAGGGTTAGATTTAATAATGGATCATGTATTATTTACCAATAGACAACTCAAAAAATGATCAATGCATATTGTATCTTCCTTATTTCCACACTTTCACATTAAGGATTATTAAAGATTACTATATATAGATTACAATTAAATTAAATCTTCCTTATTAGTGTCATCTTTTCATTACCCATGAAGGATCATGCTCTCCATCCTTTCATCTAGACCATCTTGGAATGGGTCCTCTCTAAGGTGACATTCTATATATAGTTAACTAAACATCCCTCTTATGCTCTATAATGACTTCAATGGAATTAGAATAAGAAAAAAAAGATATTCATTTCAAAAAAAATCTGTGATGAAATTAATCCTTTTCAATAGGTAAAACTATTAAAAAAAATTCTGAGAGTTACAAACTAATGATTTTGTAAAACCTAGTTATGTGGGTGTTTTCTTCACCTAAAATTTACTAAAATATCTTCCTTTGAGGACAAAATTTACTCTTGGAGTAAATATATATTAAGTGATATGTATTTTTACAATCTAATAGACACATTCTTATTACATCTAATATTCAAATCAATAATCTTTAGAAGAAAAGTATTTTTTCTTCAATATAATAATACTTGCTTCTACCCTTAATAAACAAATAATACTTTTTCTACAGTAAGAGTGTCATCAGTAAATTTCTATTTAGATGTAAGGGTTTTAAGCACTTAAAAAAGTAAATATGTTATTATTAAAAGATGAGAGTGCCTTTTATTGGAGGAGCTCTCTTGATCAATGAAAGATGGCCTTGGGGGCATATTCATTAAATTAAAATATAAAATAAAAGGAAAAAAATGGAGGAACCAAAAGATACAAAACACCAAACAAGTATGTTAAGAAAAACTCTTATTAAATAATTTCTTCTCATTATTTATTCAAATTCTTATATTTAATTTTATGAAATATCCACACAATTTCAAAGAAATATTAAAAAACAATTAAAAAAATATATGTAATATGAAAAAATGTCTCAAAGTCAATATATTGAATTAAACCCAAGAAGCAAAACAACAAAAAATAAATTAAAAACAACATAAACAAATAACAAATTGTCAAATTTAACTATATAATATTTAAAATTTTAAATACAACAAACCATATAAAAATAGTAGTTAAATATTAATTATTATCCACCATCCCTTCCTTGTCACCATTAACATCACCACAATAGTTATGATAAACCATTTGGTAAGAATATTTGAATTTTCCTTTCTCTCCTTGTAATTGGATTTTAGTATGTTAATTGTGCAAACCCTAAAATAACCTACTCTTTATTTCATTTTACTATATGCCAAAATGCTCATGATGACTCACATCACAACCTTCTTTATTTTACCTTATATAAACCTAGAAAATAAGTTTCATTAAATATCATAGACAATTAAATATACATTTCAAGCTCAATTGCATCCCTAGTTCGCATAGGTTGTATCCTTTGTTGCAATGTTCAAAGAAATACATGATGAAATACCATATAATTGCTCATTGAGGGGAAGGTAAGATGCTATTTTTATGTCTTAAATCTTTGTGACAAGGAATGTTTGCCTTAATTCTTTGACATGTATGGTATTTAAAAAGTGTTTTCACATTTACTAAATTCATTCTTTCTCTTAATAATTTTAAGGAAATGAATTATATTTTTGGATTTGGTTTTAGTATAGGCAGTATATAATTTTTAATGTTGGACAATGTTTAGGGTGGCATGAGACATATGTGCAGATTTTGATGTGCAAAAGTTTTTAAAAATTAAGTATTTTGTTGGTTTTGGTGAAATCATAAGTTGCAACAGGTGGCAAATAGAAAATTTGTCATCCACTATGGTGCATACACTTCAAATCTGTTGGGTGAAAATTTTGTAATCCCTTTTAACAGATTACAAAACCTTGATTTTAACCACAGTTATGTGAGATAGAATCTCTCCCCTTGGAAAGGGGAGGCACCCTTCTTACTGCTTATTGAAACTAAGGAAAACTAATCAAATAGTCACAATAATGTACACTACAATAATGATATGGAGGTGTGTCACATTCATGATTTTCTCTTTTTTCAGAGAATATATTTTACAATATTTCACAATTTTAACTTCTGGATGCAATACAACTTTAAATTAAAACTAAGCAGTAATTCCAATATTCCTATCTTGTCAAAGCAAAGCCTAGGAATACCAACATGATAAAGATAATTAACAAATAAGAAAAGCTCACGTGGGGCACACAGTCATTCTATAGTTTCTGATAATGAATCCTTCAAGATAGTAACCAGTGTTGTAAAAGAAGCACAAAGTCTTCTATATACTTCACAATAAATCCCATGAGAAACATGAATAAATATAAGCACAAAGTCTTATAGAGAATTCACCAATAATATCAACAATATCACAATTTCAAGCAATGAGTGTAACTCAAAGTTTACACAAATTTACTCAAAATCCCTTTCAATCTCAATTACTTAACAGTGTCAATTTCAATCAAATCACAAGATAATTGTCCCCAACACCAAGTTTAGTGTGCAACTTCACTTCTTTATTGATCAAAACTAGATTCACCAAAATGAACTCAAAGTTTCAATATTTGCTTCACAATTGGATAGTACTTTGTTGCATAAGATAAAAGATAACAATTACAATAGAATCCTCTCGTATTTATATAAGGGAGAGGAAAGCTAATATAAGAAAAACCCTAACTAACTAGTTGAATTATTAAAAAATGTTGTCCATAAATGTAGGAGAACATATTGGTTTTACATGTAATTACATTTTTCAAAATGACATGTAAAATGTCAAAGCCTATCTACATAAAGCATAGAAGAAAGCATATGAACTATCTAACTTTGGAGATGTAAGGAATTTTTCATGGTTCCTTGCTCTTGGATTGGAAGTATTCATATTTCTTCTTAATATCCTGCATGAATGCCTCATCTGGACCAACTGTATAGTCAATAATTGTATTGAATTTCTTGTAGATGAGCAAATTTTTTTTCATCTATCTAGACGCGTCTTGAGGTTGTCTAGAGAAATATGTACATCACATATGGAGTGCATTAAAGTATTTGAAAAGGCTCCATCTTCCACCTACTTCATGATAGCTTCTTTGAAGATCTGAGCAATCTCACTTACCGGGAGGAAGGTATGATCATCATCAAGGATTTTTCCCGGCAACTCCTCAATTCCATTTACCTTGATAATACAATGTCCTTCGACATCTACTTGCACTTGGTGTATGTCCTCGATGAGAGACTTGATAACTTGTATGTGGTTTCTAAGAGACTCATTTACTTCCACATACTTATCTTTGTCAGGAATCACCCCGACTTCCACTAATTTGCTCAACTTAGTCTCCTTCATTTGTAACCAAAATGTGAGACTTTGTTCCATCTCTTTTTCTCTAAGGAAAGTGTGCCTTCTACCTTTTCCAATTCCAATTTCATCTTGGATATTTGGGAAGTCTTTTCATTAGCAACAACTATGAGCTGCGAGCCCTACTCTATTATCTCATCAACAAACTTGTACAACACTTTAACCTTGGAGTAAAACTTCTCTACTTTTTGCACTATTGGTTCCTCGACATTTACCATGGTCATAGGCTGCACATTCTTTGAAGTACCTATGATCTTTCTCAAAACTGATGCATATCGTTTAGCCTTTTCCTTGTACATATTTCTAGCTTAGTCCATCTTATCAAGTCTATTTTATAATGCATTTAGGGTCACTTGTGCATCTTCTTTGTCACTTGCATTAGTTACCTTACTAAGTAGAACCCTTGTTATGGTGTAATCTTCCATATTCACATCACTCTCATTATGTGGAGGTACCCCAATTTCCACATACTTATGACCTGACTTGTCCACATGAAGTCTTGAATGAACCTTTGCCTTCTTTTTACCCTTGGATTTTGGAAGAACTATTTCCTCAAGATCTATATCATCTAGAGAAATCATCTATTTCTTACACTTAGATACTTGAGAGACCAACCAAGGAGGAAGGCATGAAGTATCAACTTCTTGACTTACTGCTAATTCCTATGTAACAACTGCCTCTGTAGGGATGGGTGTTATAGTAACAATTGGAGTAGTATCGATCATGATTGCACCAGTAGATTGCAAACCAAGAGGATCCTACAATGAATCCTTCATAAACCTATCAAACTCAGCCTAGGAAGAAATGTCATATGATGGGGAAGATAGGCTCGGGATGGATGATGGAGAACTTGAGGAAACATCAATAGTTTGTAAAATGGAACCAATAGAGGGAGTGGAATGAATTGATGGTGTTGATGGAGGAATAGTCACTTTCAATGCATGTAGAGTGGTTGTAGGAGGAGTTGAAGTAGGAAGAGGAGGCAAAGGAGTAGTAGGATTTGGAGGAGTATGAGGAGTGGTGGTAGTAATAGGCGATGATGTGCAAGGAGAATTATCAATGACATTCTCACGGGGAGATAATCACATTCCCTCATCATCCCTTTCTTCTTCTAGCTCATTATCTTTCTCCTCTCCATGATCCTCTTCTAAATGTTCATATTCCACAGACTCTTCACTTTCATTACCTTCTTCTAACTCTTCTTCAAATTGCTCCTTGGATATAACTTCTTGCTCCTCTCCATATTGCTTTTCTTCCTCTATAGCTTGCACTTCCTTAGTTGATTGCACTGTACTCTTTCCACAAGTAAATTTGATCTTAGGACCTTTTTGTGAAGAAGAGGGGGAAACAACTCTATGTTTTGTTCGAAGCTCCTATCAACAACTGGCTTCACCTTCTAATGTTTCCCCCTCAGATTCTATTATGAAAGATTTCATTTGAAAGCCATGCCTTTGTAACCATTCATTTGTGTTATGTATAATGGGATCAAGTCTTTCCCTAATGGAAATGATCTCTTTCTTGGACCATTGGATTGGGGGTAAAGGCGTACTGGAAATCTCCTTTTCTTCATACGCAGAATCTATGATATCACTAGGATCTTCAAAATCATCTGGAATATCAACTAAGCCTAAATCCTTGATCTGCTCCATAGTCAATAGACAAAAGTCCATCCTTCAGATGTCCTATTCATCTATTCATTCAACCTAGATATCCTCAAAATGGTAGACATTGTGATGGTCCTTCTTCAGTTTCCTATTCACATTTTGTAGTCAAAGTCAAATTTGTATCTATATGTCCTTATGGTCATAATTTGCATTTCAGTTGCTACTGAATTTTCCTTTTGAACACTCTGAATAGTATATATTCCAATAGTAATTGGAAACTTAAAGCCTATCTTGTGAATTTTCTAGCATTCTTTATGAACCAAAATCAACTGTTTGCACAAATCCATTAATATCCACTTGCCAGAAGGATATCTGGGCAACATGTATGGGAACCTAGTATAGCAACCTACTCTCAAATATATGAAAGTAGGAAACTACAAAAAGATACATCCAAACTTACTAGCAACCTTGTAGGCTTCATCTGACACTCTCTTCTTTTCCAGAGTTGGATCAAAAGTGAAAAGAAAAGGTGCAAAGAAGGCGTCAATGACTCTCCTGAAATGTTTGATGCTATTTCTATAATTTATCTGAGAATAAAACTAATATACGGGGACAACACTTCCGTTTTCTTTTGTTGATAACCCTGGAAACTATCTCGTTACCACAACAACATACACCAGGTAGGAGGTCATGTAAAAATTCAAGGTGGTTGGCACATCAATTAATTGTTCATGGATCTCATCACTAATCTGTGTTCCCAATCTATATGTACTTTTCTCCTCCTGATGATTCAGATGTACTCATACATCCAATCTTGGAAATGGCCTAAAACGGGTAAAACTTTCATCCCGCTCAGAAGAGTAATCATATCTTGAACGTCTTCCTTGAAATCACTTCATGGGAGACCTTTAGGCCATCTTGAGGTAGTGGGTCTCGAAGTCTTCAACCATTGAGTATTAATCAATTGTTTAGCCCTGTTCAGATCTTTATCATGTAAACTTCCTATGCTTGCTAAATAAAAATATTGGTATACTTCTCCATGTGTGGAACTCGAAAAACTATATCAAAGAACTCTAGATCTAATATCATCATGATTTGTCCAGAAAAATATCTTACACTCTTGTCCTCCCTGATGTAATGTGAAGCAACCTAAAGAACAAATTATGTGCAATAAGTAGCAGTTGGAAATGAAGCCACTAAGTACAAGTTGCTATGAATGATTTCTCATAGATTTTCTTTTAATGGTTGTTTTTCAGTTCTTTTCACAAAATCATCCATATCCTAGTGACCAATCTCAATGTCCTTGATTTCATCAATTTTGGAGATCACAATAGTAGGCGGATAAATGCCTTGGTATGTGTACTTCATCTTGTGCTTCTTAGAAGATGATGGGGATTCTTCAGTTGTCATTAAGATCACAAACTACCACTGAAAATCACCTCTGAAGAACACCTGATGAGAGATTGAAAGAAACTGCAAGAAAACACGAATTATGAGATGTTAGGAGCATATGCATTATGAGAGCAATTGGAATGTGTGAAGCTAGGAAAGCATCTTGGAATGAGAAAATGTGAGCTATGAAGCGTGAAAAATAGAGTAATAGTGGTGGAACGAGGTTCAAAAAGCAAATGGAATGATTTTTTGAGTGTTTAAGAGAAAAACTATCTTTTGTGCAAGGGCACTAAAAGTCAACACTCTTACACTTGGAAATTCTGATTTTAATGTCCGAGTGCTGAAAATCAATGCTCCAGCATGCATTGAAGGTATTTGATGATTTTAATGTCCAAGTGTTGAAAATCAGCGTAGTGTCATTTGGTGGGAATATCCATTTCATGTTTGAGTGCTAAAAATACCTACTCTTACATGCCCTAACATGATATTGAGTCAAGTGCAAAAGCGAGTTTTTTGAGCGCTTAACCATAAAGGGAGGATGATCATTCTTTGTAGGAGCAGTGATTTTCACCACTCCTACATCTCATGTGATGGGAAGAAACTATGGATGCGGGAGCGGTGATTTTCACTGCTTTCACACAAAGGAGGGACTTTTGCATTGTTGAAGCGAAAAAAAATGCTGCTATGGAATTCAATGATTTGGATGAAACTTAGGTGAAAAAATGAACTCAACTCCAAAAATAGCGTAAAAAATTAATGCTAACACACACTAGAAAAAGACCCAAGAAACAAAGATAAAATAAAATCATGAACATGAAAACCCTAGATACATTAAGGCAAACAATGGTAAAGAACAAAGAAGAATGTAAACAAATCAAAACCAGTTTAAAACATCATTACAATAGAGGAAAACAAAGAAGATAAATGCAAAACATACCTAGTGAACAATGGAAAAAGTTAAAAGGTGAAAACCTTAGTTCAATTGCCAATGGAATTTGCTTACACAAATTCACCTAAGTTTGAAAAATGACTAGTGCGAGGAAGGAGGAAGAAAAAAAGTTAAAATGAGAATAAATGGACTTAAAATGACTTTAATAAGTCACCTAGAAGATTTTAAAATTGAGTCATTAATAAACTCAAAGTGTATTAATAACCATGCGTGCAGAAGCGGGGAAAACGTAGGAGTGGTGGTTTTCACCGCTCCAACATTTTCAAAAATGTTGAAGATGCATAAGCGGTGAAAAAGACTGCTTCAACATGATGAAGACGCAACAAAAAAATCACATGTCAAACCGCTGAAAATTAGCACTTGGACATCTGATATGGGATGAGTGAAAAGTGTAGGAGTGCTGAAAATTAACACTCCAACATAAACTAAAAATTGACAAAAAATATCTTTATGAAAAGTGGAAAATTCGTCACTCTTAGTTGTGTATGTTTAGTGATGTTCCAATTCTTAAACTTCCTCTTTTTAGTATAATTTTTAAACCCTATGACTTCCTAGACTGGTAATAAGTTGTATAAAAGAGAATTATGGGATGTGTCAAATCAATTTTTAGTGTTGTTTAATCATTATGGGGAGTTGGGAGTTTATTTCTCTTAGCAAAATTTCTATTTCTAATGAATTTCACACTAGCAACAATTGGGGAACTGGGGTTGAGAGCTTATAGAGGTAAGGGAAATGAATGCATTTTCAAAGTTGATTTTAAACTTCCTTATAGTACTAAGAAGATTGGTTGATGGATATAGAATAATTTTTTAAAATTAATATACATGTCAGTGATATTAAATTTGATGCTTTATTTGGTTCATGCTCACAAACCAATTTTATTGCACAAATTTTGGTAGATACATTTGGTTTGAAGACTATTCAACACTCTAATCCATTTCCTTTGGGTTGGATTAAATAAGGTGCACAAATTGTAGTTGATAAGAAATATAAATTTAAGTTTTCTATTGATTTTAAATTTGTGGATGAAACTATGGTAGATGTTGTTGTTATCAACATATCTAGGTAGTTGTATATGGGAGCCCCTACTTGACTACTATTTACCTAAGGATATGATATTATAACATATATAGGTAGTGTAATGTCATAAAATTGCACCCCTTGCAATTTCACATACATTCTTGCTTCCTCTTTACTGTCCACTCCCTTAGCATCTTGTGTAGGCTCATTTTAGCCCCTGCATCAACCTTTTTCCCTCTTAGGATGCTCCAACACCCCTTTTCGACAACTACCCTTATATGTCAGCTTTGCTTCAAACCGTGTGCTTTTCCCATTCTCGTTGTTTTGTAGCGTGATGCATTCAAACACTAGTGTGTTGTGTGGAAATTTGTGTTCTGTGCTAGGGTCCTGCGACGTTTCAATGCTCAAACAACTATCTCCAAGCATGTTTTCCACTTGTCCTCACCTTTTGTCGGTGGTAACAACCTGAGACACCTTGTAATGACTATAGAAGCTTCTTTTCCCTCATTAAATGCTATTCTTTCAATTCATTTACTCTCTCGTAGCACCCTTTGTAGCTCTCTTGGATCTTGTAACCCTCTCTCTTTTTTCCTTGCTCTCTCCATCTGGCTTCCTTAAGCCTTGCAGCTCTATCTCCTTTACTTCATGCTTGTGAGCATCCTGGGATTCCATATCCCCTATCTATTGCATCCTTACTTCATGATACAGGTTCTCCTCCTTGAGCAGGGACTACTTTTATCACCTACATTTTGTGATACAGGTTCTCCTCCTCTAGTGGGGTTTTCTTTTATCACATTACATTTGCTTACTTCTCATTTCTCTTTATCTATTTCACTGTCCGTGGAGGTGGGAACAAAAAAATGGGGGTTTGACTGAGGAAAACCCCTATACAGCCGCAACAATTTATCCAAATATTATGCATGCATGTATTGAAGATATTCACATGCTAGAGGCTTCATCACTTGTGTGGTTGTGAACATATTCTTTCTTTCTTCTCTTTATCTTTATCATATATACTTCACTTTATGGTAGTTCTAAATTGTATTCTATTATCTTTGCACATTCTGGAAGTTCTTAGTAATCAGACTGTTTGTAGCCGCTTTGCTATTTTATGAGATATTCTTGCTTTCTAGTCTGTACTAGATGCTAACGCACCTCTGGGATGCCAACATGCCACACTGTTGTCTGTATCCCACATTGACATCCTTTGGCTGAGAGCTTGTCAGTTTATCCAGGAAATCTTCATGACCTGCTCTTTTTGATTCTAGAACTTTCACACTATTCCTTGAGGTAGTTTAGGGTATTTTTCCTCGTGAGGCTCTCTAAATAAAGAGAACTCGTGAGTAGCGAATTCCCCTTCTCTACATTTTGGTGAACTTGATGTGAACCGCAATATTTTTCAAAAAACTAGGAATTTATCTACCCCTACTTGGCGGGGTCATAACCTTTGACTTGGTGCTTGGAATGCAGAACCATTTGCATTGTTGGAAAGGTCTCCAAAATAACTAGTTTAGTCCCTAAAATACTATGCCTTTAGCTATTGAATTTTAGGGACTGACACAAGTTCTGACCTCAAACTCTACTCTGAAGACCTCCGAAAATGCAAATTACTAGAACTTAGAAAATACCAAAAAAATCCAAAAATCTAGATTTTTTATTTTTCTTAGTTCTATCACCAAAATGAATTTAATATCTTATTTTATTAGCTTAGTATCTAATTTTTTCCAAAATTTTAATGATATTTCATTTCATGCATGTGATAGTGACTTGGCTTTTCCCATGTCACTTTGTATCTTTGATCCTTCTCATGAGAGTCCTCTTGCTTCAGAGGATATCTTGCTGCAAGAAGATGAAATCATTGATACCTTTCTTAATGTTACTCTACCTTCCCTTCATTCCAATGCACTCTCTTCTGGAGATGTTGCATTTGTGAATGATGAACCCCCTCTTCATCCCGATGTACTCTCTTCTAGAGATGTTGCATTGGTGAGTGATGAATCTCATCTTTGTTCTGATGTACTCTCTTTTAGAGATGATGCATTAACGAATGATGAACCTCCTTCCATATCTGATCTTCCTTGGATTGATGTTGAGAATGTGTCTTCAAATAATTATTCCACTAGTTATGATGAGTTTGTAAATATAATCTATGTCTCTGCTGCCCCTCAAAGGCCTAAGAGACCTGTTATTTATTTGACTCCAGCTAGTCCTTCTCCTAAGAGGGTTTTTTCTATTAATGGTGTTTCATTTGATGGTGATTCTCTTGATCTTTCTATGGATCCCTCTTATAGAGCGGTAGCCCATACTTATGAGAATATAATGTATAAACAACCAAGCCTTCTTCAAGGGCCTAAACCTACACCTAAATCACATGGTGATTACGATCTTGTCGAACAACTTCATGTTACTCCACCAAGATCTCACTATGGGACTTGCTTCAGTCTACTCAAGTTTATCAGGGTATGCTTCAGGAAGCCTTGCAAAATATCCTCTTTCCTTCTTATGCTAGGCTGACAGATGCTAATGCATTGATAGCTCATATTCGTGTGGATTCACTGAATATCATGTTCTATCCATAGGAACTCCCACCTTTGGAAGTGCAGAAGTAGGAAGATCCTTTGATGATCATAGTTAACATTAATAATATCAGTATTAGACGTACTCTCTTTGACGCTGGTTCGAGGCTCAATCTATGTAGCATTGATCTATTTCCTAAAATTAATGTTGATTCATCTTCTCTTAATGCTTCTTCTATTGACATTCGTGGGTTCGATAATGTCAATCGACAATCCCTAGTCATGATAGTCTTGCCTTTGAGGTTGGGACACATTACCATACCCACCCTTGCATATATTATGTCAGAAAAGCTACCGTATAACCTTCTTCTTGGTAGACCGTGGATTCGTGCTATGGGTGCAGTCCTGTCTACCTTGCATAAATCTATTAAGTTCATTTGTAACAATCGAGTAGTCACAGTTAAGGCTAACCCTGAGGCTATGCACTTATGTGAGATGATAGTTGTTGGTCAGGTTTCGATTGTGCCTACTCTTATTCATTTAGTGTCTTCCAATGCGTCGATGTTTACTCTAGCAATACCTACTACAAAGGATACTCTTGAGATAGATGTCCCCAGAGAACATCCTTTTGAAGAAAGAAATCATAAGTCATTCCTTCTACCTCTTCCCAAGAGAATGCATGTCTTGGTGATAATTGGGGTTCTTTAGAATTTATAGATTCCTTCATTTAGGAATATAAATTCAACCTGATCCACTTGAGCCTTCCAATAACATCATCCACACCTGCTATCAAAGATGGTTATTTTTTTGCATTGTGGGATAGTGTGAGCAATAGTTGTAATGTCCTCGATGCTAATCCTCCTCCTTATCAGGAAAATGATTGTACTTCTTTTAAAGAGGTTAATGCTGGTAATCTTGTCAAGAAGGATGATGGTGATCCCGTAGAGGATTATGATACCTGTTGCCGAAATAGTACTCTCCATGTAGATCCTCCATTGTCTGCTATCTTCGTGCCTTCTTCTTGTGAGCACTCAAGCTTTTCTCCACAAGAGAGAGGGTTGCTTCCTGCTCTTCATTCTCTATCTAAGAAATAGCATTTTTGTTGTGGCTTCTAAAATCCAGCTTAATTTCTCTTCCTTCTCCTACATGTAAGAAATTTCATAAGCATGATAAAGAAAAACATTCTTTTTGTGCATACCATTGAGTGCTTGGCCATTCCACTAATGAATGTAAGGCCTTGAAGGATAAAATACAGAAAATTCATGATTTAGGGGCCATCACTCATTTGTTTGGTGATGCACCTACCTCTTCTCCAAATGACAAGTGATATCAAGGTTTATCTCTATCCTACATGTTATAAGTACCTTTCATGGTTCTCCTTCCTTGTATGTTGGGGGCAGTGATAAATTGTTTTGGATATGTGCATCCTTTCAAGGAACTCCCTTTCTTCTCTCAATCTTTCAAATGAAGCGTCCCTCTAGTAGACCCCTTTCTCTTTTGAAGGGTTCTTGAGGGACCCCCCTCTGAAATCTTTTCTCCTTCAAATGAATTCATTGGCATCTAGCTTGGGGGCAACCTGATTGGACTTTGATTTTCAAATAGAGCGTCCCTCGAGTGGACCCCTTTTCTTTTGAAGGGTTCCCAAGGGACCTCTTTGAAAGCCTTCCAACTTGCTAATGGTCTGCATGACTGTCTGCTTGACTTCTTGCGTGACTGCTTTGTTTTCAGACATGCTTTATCTACGGGTAAACATGTTGCTTTGCAAGTGCACCTATAAGGCTGCTTTCCAATTTGACTCTGCAAAGTCTCATCCTTTGGGTTTCCTCCATGAAAGAGATCTTGGGGGATGCCTCCTTGTAGGTCTGCGGGCCTGCAAGGTGCTTTCATCTAGGTTTCCTTCATGTGAGATATCTTGAGGGATACCTCCTTGCAGGTCTACGGTCCTGTAAGGCACTTTCATCTAGGTTTCCTTCATATGAGAGATCTTGGGGGATACCTTCTTGTAGGTCTACAGGCTTGTAAGGAACATACTTTGCGGGTCTTCCTTCACGTGAGAGATCTTGGGGGCTACCTCCTTGCAGGTCTACAGGCCTGTAAGACGCTTTCATCCTGCAAGATATGTCCATTGTTGGTCTGCGAGCCTTCAATGCACTTCATTAAAACCTCCTTAGGAGAGAATACCTGTGGAGCCATGTCTCTTGGATCTTTCATTCCTTTCTAGCTTCTCCATCTCTTTTCTCTTCTCAATTATATACCGAATCGAAGATCTACATCTTCTTCATCCTGAGTATATGCTTTTTCTCTCTTCGACATTGGTTGCTTCCCTATCCTTTGGGTGCATTATTCTCTTGAAGAGACCAATCCTTACATTCTTCTCTTCATTTTAGAATTCTTCTATGTGTTATTTTTTTTAATTTGGGGACGATGCATAGTATTGAGACAATCTTCTACATCAAGGTCTCTTTCATTGTGTTGACTCAAATTCTTTAGTTTTTTACATTCTAACATTGTTGTCTAGTGTAGGTTTTTCTTGTCTAATGCATTTGTTTTGCAGGTCTTCAGCCTCAGGGCATTATTTCGTGGTTTGAAGAGTTATATGCTTCCTCTACAGTATCCTTTTGGCATATGATGTTATTTATGTTAAGTAGATATCCTTTAGCGTGCATATTAGTGTAGATTAATATGCTCGCTAAAGCGAGGGAAAAATGTAACATCGTAAAATTGCACCCCTTGCAATTTTACATACATTCTTGCTTCCTCTTTAGTGTCCACTCCCTTAGCATCTTGTGTAGGCTCATTTTAGCCCCTGCATCAACCTTTTCCCTCTCAAGATGCTCCAACACCCCTTTTCAAGAGCTACCCTTGTACGCCATCTTTGCTTCAAACTATGTGCTTTTCCCATTCTCATCATTTTGTAGTGTGATGTGTTCAGACACTAGCATGCTGCGTAGATGTTTGCGCACCGTGCTAGTGTCCTATGATGTTTCAATGCTCAAACAACTGTAATGACTCTGAGCATGTTTTCCACTTGTCCTCACCTTTTGTCAGTAGTAACAACTTAGGATGCCTTGTAATGGCTGGAGACGCTTCTTTTGCCTCATTAAATGCTTTTCTTTAAATTCATTTGTCTCTAACTTCTAGCTTCACTCTATCATCTTGGCTTCTCTCTTTTCCCTCTTTACTCTCTTGCTTGCAAATCTCCCTTATTTGTTATAGTAGTTCCAAGATTTCACATTTGTACAAGACTCTCAAGCTTTTGCAACACCCTTTGTAGCTCTCTTGGCTCTCGCAACCCTCTCTCTTTTTTCCTTACTCTCTCCATCTGGCTTCCTTAAGCCTTGTAGCTCTATCTTCTTTACTTCATGCTTGTGAGCATCCTAGGATTCCATATCCCCTATCTATTGCATCCTTACTTCATGATAAAGGTTTTCCTCCTTAAGTGGGGTTGCTTTTATCATCTACATTTTGTGATATGGGTTCTCCTCCTTGAGCGAGGTTTGCTTTGATCACATTGCATTTGCTTAATTCTCATTTCTCTTTATCTATCTGGTTTTCCATGGAGGTGGGAACACCAAAATGAGGGTTTGACTAAGGAAAACCCCTATACATCCCCAACAATTTCTCCAGATATTATGCATGCAGGTATTGAAGAAATTCATGTGCTAGAGGCTTCATCACTTGCGTGGTTGTGAGCATCTTATTTCTTTCTTCTCTTTATCTTTATCATATATACTTCATGTTATGGTAGTTCTATTGTATTATGTTATCTTTGCACATTCTAGAAGTTCTTAGTAATTAGACTGTTTGTAGTCGCTTTGCTATTTTTTTGAAATATTCTCGCTTTCTGGTCCATACGAGACGCTAGCATACCTCTAGGAGACTAGTGTTCCACCCTGTTGTCTGTATCCCATGCTAACATCCTTTTTCTGAGAGCTTGTCAGTTTGTCTAGGAAATCTTTGTGACCTGCTCTTTGTGATTCTAGAACTTTCATGCTATTTCTTAAGGTAGTTTAGGGAAATTTTCCTCATGAGGATCTCTAAATAAAGAGAACTCATGAGTAGAAAATCCCTCTTTTCTATAGGTAGATGGAGATGTTTTTGATTAAGGGTAAAATAGGTTTTCATGGGGCCCCAAAACCCAGTACAAACGGTTTTGATGGGATTCACAACCCAATCCAAAGCAAGGAAGCTGCTAACAAGAATAAATCATCGATAGCCAAACAATAGCAGCCATCAAAAATAAAAAAGACAAATCAAGATGCAAACAACAAGAACCGAAGGGACCTTAAACCCTAAAACTAGGTTTTGACAGTAGTAACGACCTGAAATAGTCAGGAAAAAATGCATATAGGCTGCAACAAACCATCTACTCAATAATAACAACAATGGGCCTATCAAATCCAAACTCCCCACCTCAATAGGGAAGCTAGAGAGAACAAAAAATATTGATAACCATCCACATCCTTGCAGCTCCATCCCACTTGAAAATCCAACCCGATCTCCTCCTCAATAGGAGAGGGCTCCCCTCTAATGGAGAGGAAGAAATAGAAAGCCTTACCACCAAATTCAACACTCCCCTACAGACATGAGTTCCACCTCAATAGAAACAAGCAGTAAAGAAGATAGCTTCTCACCAAGTCTACAACAACCAACTCCATCTCAAAAGGAGAGGGCTCCACCTCAGAAGGAGCAATCTTCACCTCCATAGAAAAATCCATCTTTAGAACCTCAAAGAAAGAAAGAACTCCAATAGAAAGGAAAATTACATCCTCCTTTGGCAAGGTAAGATACTAAAGTTTGAAGGAAGAGACAACCATCAACATTAAACACAACCACGTTTGATCCTTCAGAGTAAAACTTTGTAACAAATCAACAAAAAAAACATTAGATTTCTTAAGAAGTAGATACAACTAGGTTTTCTAGAACAACCTTGAACTCCTCCCAACCAACAACATAGTAATAGAAAAAAGGGAAGAGAAATCCCTCGTAAAGACCATCAATAAGAGGACTGAAAGATAGACCACCTCCAAACAAAAAAGGGGCCAAAAGAGACCAAATCCCAACATCCTCAAGGGCTTCAAAGACCAAGAGGGGATCAACCTCACCCACTTAAACAAAAAGAATAACTGGGTCAGAAGATAAAACAAAAAGATCAACCCAACCAACAACCAAAAACCTCTAACATGGACATAATGCACTACCAACCAATCAAGACCTAAGGTCTTTGACAAAATACTGACAACCACCAGAAAAAGAACAAACACTTTAATCAAAAACAACATCCAAAACCCTAAGAAAGAGCTAGAGCAAAAAGGAAAGGATCCACTAAAACGAGTGAAAGATCCAAAATACCAAACCTTACCCACACAACCAACCTCACAAACAACGACCCAAAAAAAGAGATGAAAAGAAAGAGGAGCCTTCTCAACACCAAAAAAATAGAAGGAGCATAGAGACAATATCATTGACATGAAAGGATGCCCCAGAGAAGCAATGAGACCTAAGCTAAAAAAACCTAGAAGAGCTTTCACTCGAGAGTAACACTAACCAATAAAAAAAAAGCTTCAATACTTCCAGATGACTCCCCATTCACAAGCCCAATGCAAGTCAAGAAGGAAAGCCAAAAATGGGGCACCCACAAACCAAAAAGAAGAAGTAATGCCAGAACAAGAGCAACAAGTAGCTGCAAAAGGAAGATAGTTTCAACAACCAAAAGAAAAAGCCACCCTCTAGCTCCCCACCAAAGACTACTTTGCACTAGAAGAGGAAAATACTCATGAGCCACACAATTCAGTGACCCAGGTGAATCCAAAGGACATTCAAACAACAAACCAAATGAAGCCAAAGCACATTTAGTTGCACCAACAAGCCAAGGATCAACATCATCTTCATCAGAATCAACCTCTCCATCATTAGCAGTTTTCAAAACCCCCGCACGACACCTATTCCTACTCCCATTCCTCATCACTCCACTTGTGTTTCAATATAATATTTTTAGGTAGATGGAGGGTGATCCCACAATAGCAGTTTACAATTTTTGGCCAAACTAGACATTGAACTAATTTTTTAACTAAATCTTGACTTTCGGGCACATGTAGCAGCTAATCCGTGAGGAATTTGAAGATGATGCAAACTAGTGATTTGTGACATTTTGTCTATAGATTCTAAATATGTTTTTTTCAAAAATTTTGGAATTATATTGCACTTCTTTTTCCATCTCCTTCGAAAACTAGTTTTATCAGTAAACACCATTTTTCAGGAGTGATGCTCACTGTATACAACATAAATTTTTTTCTATGAAGGATAAAATTATAATTTTTTTGAATTTAGATTTGTAACTATGATATCTAACCCTTTCATTTGGTTTCATAGTGTTTTATTGAATATTTTTTCCTTAATCAAGTTTGAAGAACCAATTAAAATTCAAATATAGCGAGATAGTATACAACATAACTTTTTGTATGTATCAAAATTCATTTTTTTGGTGGATCAGGACATCAATACACTTAGCTTGCATATTTTCATAATTTTATTTTGATAACTGTTATTTTTCCACATGCGTAATAAAGAGCTTGATTTTTGAAAAAACCTATGTTTAATCAAACTAAAAACAAATACATAATAAAACCAAAACATATTAAAATTATATTTTGATGGATAGCTCATTCCGAGGACTATAATCAATAGTTGATCTGTGAAATCCTCCATTTTCATCCTCAACTAGAGCTTCAAAGGGAAAAATTCTAGAAATTTGGTGCCGAGGGGAGAAAGGGGGAAGGGGTTCCTAGTGGGCAGGTTCACTCAAACCCCCCTTCTAGTGAACCCCCCTTTAATGCAATTAAAAAATAAAACCCATTAAAAGGGGGTTCACTAGGAGGGGGGTTCTAGTGAACCCTTTAGGGGGTTCTAGCAAACCCCCTAGTTCTAGCAAACCCCTTGGTTCTAGCAAACCCTTTAAAGGGTTCTAGCGAACCCCCTAACGTGTTTTCCATCCAAAAATGCATTTTTCCTTCCTCAATGGAATTGTAAACTAGTTTTGTGGGTTTACCCAGGAGATGTTGATATGTGGCACACATACCTTAATTTAGTTATATTGGGTCATGAATTATATTAGATAATTAGGAGGCCTACATGGGGTTTATTGGTTTACCCCTCCATTATGTTATTAGGGGGTCTATGTAAAGAAGGTGAATATTATTGTAAGGATATGTGGTGAGTATGACATTATCTTTGGGATCTCTTGGAGATATAGCATGGAATGGATTCTTCATAAGGAGTATTATACAATGTTATCCCACCCTAAGGATTTTTTCTATTTCTACATATATTAGATATTCATGTATCTTGTCCCACAAACATCTCTTATATGGTGTGTGATCTATCTTCTACATTTTCACATTTTTATTATTATATGTGTGGATCCTACCATTGATAAAAGATAGTCTTCTATGGGAGAAATAATATATACCAGGTCATAAATATGATAAATCCTTCACACCATATGATTTTCATACAAATAGATAGTCTTCTAAGATCCAAACTATTCATGGGAAGACAAAGTGGTAGCACATGGATTATAACTATGGAGAAAATTATTGTTAGAGCAGTTACTCAATGTTCAAGTAAATTTTTTATTGTATCATATGAACACTTGGAGGTAAAGTTATATTTTTTTTTTAACTTTTGTAATGTGGTGTGAGTTGAGATGACATATGCATCATCAACTAATGGACGATTCCTCCCTCATCTATTGAGTTCCATAGCTTTTGGAGACCAAAAGCTTCTATATTGGGGATTTTGTGCTTCAAGTATCTAGTTTTTGTACTTTTTGGTGGGTTTTGGAACATACAACTTATTTAGTGTTGGAGAATTTTCAAGGTGGTAAAGACATCCATCTGTATGCTTCAATGTATGACAATATCTTTGAAACTTAGTCTTTAGATAATTTTGGAAAAATTATTCATTACAATAGGTGGAAAAAACACAAACACCATGGTGAATTTATCAGATCTAGTATGGTGAATCACTATAAATGCAATAAATGAACAATGATTCTCTTTTGAAAGTGGTCAGTTTTCCATGCTTAATTATGTAAACTAGTGAG
>VDFB02352239.1:80182-108247 GCA_007258455.2 Sequoia sempervirens | reverse complement strand
TCTTATATGGTGTGTGATCTATCTTCTACATTTTCACATTTTTATTATTATATGTGTGGATCCTACCATTGATAAAAGATAGTCTTCTATGGGAGAAATAATATATACCAGGTCATAAATATGATAAATCCTTCACACCATATGATTTTCATACAAATAGATAGTCTTCTAAGATCCAAACTATTCATGGGAAGACAAAGTGGTAGCACATGGATTATAACTATGGAGAAAATTATTGTTAGAGCAGTTACTCAATGTTCAAGTAAATTTTTTATTGTATCATATGAACACTTGGAGGTAAAGTTATATTTTTTTTTTAACTTTTGTAATGTGGTGTGAGTTGAGATGACATATGCATCATCAACTAATGGACGATTCCTCCCTCATCTATTGAGTTCCATAGCTTTTGGAGACCAAAAGCTTCTATATTGGGGATTTTGTGCTTCAAGTATCTAGTTTTTGTACTTTTTGGTGGGTTTTGGAACATACAACTTATTTAGTGTTGGAGAATTTTCAAGGTGGTAAAGACATCCATCTGTATGCTTCAATGTATGACAATATCTTTGAAACTTAGTCTTTAGATAATTTTGGAAAAATTATTCATTACAATAGGTGGAAAAAACACAAACACCATGGTGAATTTATCAGATCTAGTATGGTGAATCACTATAAATGAAATAAATGTTCACAATGATTCTCTTTTGAAAGTGGTTAGTTTTTCATGCTTAATTATGTAAACTAGTGAGGTTCTAGTTCTAATTTTCCCTCTTTTGGAATTATATTTGAGGCCTTTTGACTTCCTTGATTAGTACTATCCAATAAACAAGAATTGTGGGATGTGCCAAATTAGTTCATAATGTTGTTCGAGCATTATGGGGGTTGTGAGTTGAGATAACTTAGAATTTTTTTGTTTCTTATGTGTTGATAAATGGATTTGTTACTGTAATGATTCATTTCAATATAGCCTAATTTAGCCAATGAGCAATGACAATGTTCACAATAGTTGGATAGATTGTTATTGGATTAATAATATTTCTCTGCATTTGAGAGGGACAACTCCCTCATATGGTATGTTTAGTTTTTTTGGGGTATTCTTTTAATGAGAAAGAAAGAAAGGCACACAAACTAAACTAGCATGAAAGGAGAAATTCCATATATTCAACTAGAAAGGAGTGAACATAAAGTTTCACCCTTGAGCTAACCAACAAAGAAAATACTTTAAAAATAAACAAATTTGAAAGATATCTACTAGGTATTGCTTAACAAAAGAAAAATAATGTCTACATAGAGGACTAAGCTCAAGATCTAAACATGACTATTCAAATTCTAACATGAAAAGATAAATTTAATCCATTTAATTATAAAGAAATCCCAAATATATTTTTGTAAGTCAACATAAGAAAAATACACAACACTTAAAAACCAATGATCCAAAGTTCATTTGCATTCTTTTCATCCTAAAATAAATGAGAGCACAAAATCTCCACAAAGAATTTTTATACAATGTCTATGAAAAACATTCTTCAATGGAGGGAAATAGGAAGAGGGATAACCCTTGTAAAAGAAGACTAGATGCTAGAAGAAGACTAGATGTTGGAAGAAGAAATTAAGGATCCTTCCTTTACACTCGATCTCCCTTATATAACTTGATAAATATAAATTCTTGAGTGTAACTCTTTCATGAAAAAAAAAGAACTTTATTCTTTTGTTTTTATTTTTAAAATAAACTTCACATTTAATTTATTGTACAACTTTTCAAATTTTACTTTACAAAAATAAAGATGTAGTATTACAAAATATTATGATGATATATCTTAATCTTTATTTTGACTAGGACTACTAAGTATGTCTTTGACTAGAAATTTGATTGAGCAATAATAAATTTGGCTCTATTATTTTTGAAGTTGGTTAATACTAGAGTTGAAGCCTTTTTGTTTGGACCTGTCATATGTTGTTGAAGAAAATTTCTATGTTATTAAGGCCTCATTAATCTCTTCATTTATCCTGTGAAAGTATAAAACCTCTTTTCAAAAATTAATTAACACAATAGACATATTATTGAGATTTTCCATATCTTGTTTACATCAATGACATATTTATTGGATAGTTATTTTGAAACCATATCTTTGGAAGTCTTCTTTACATCTATGAAATTTAACAAAATGGTTTCATCTTCTTCTAAAATGTCAACATCAAAAGATAAATAGTTAACCTAGATATCAATCAAAATTGAATCGTAGATCTTAGCCAACCTTTTGGACTCAACAAAGGATTTATTTATCACCATGATATTCCATTAAATTCCTTTTATCATTTGAAATAATCATTTTCACCAAGCTTATTGAATATTTTCTTTACAATCAAATTTTTTATATCAGATTTTATTATTTCCTATACATATTTGACTATCATTGAAAATACCACCTTATTTATTTTTATCTTGACATTCAAATTCAATTTATTTCTTTTTATTTTGAACCTACTCATAGATTTTCATAGATTCTTCAATAAAATAGGAGGATTAAGATTCATATTCACAACCTAGGATTCAGTTACCATTCCATAATCTTGATATTTACCAATCTTTTCAATAATCTCTAAGCTTGTACTATTTGGAGGTATGCTAGATGAAGTGAAAAGTTAAGCATCTAGAGGTTTTGCAAAGGTATCTACAATAGAATTTATTAATCAAGTTAAAGCTTTCACCGACTTCTCTAGGTATTCTCTAGTTTCCTTTTCTTTTTTTATTCTTTCCAAAAGTTTTTCAACTAATATTTGAGCATAATGGATATCACCTTCATAAGTGGATGGCCTCAAATCTAATTGAGTAGTATTACAATAAATTTTAGTTGCCTTCTCTTCATTCTCATTTTTTTTTTCTCAACAATCTCCACATATTGATAACTAGAGGATGAATCAATTATCAACATGGAAGTTTTGTGAACCTTCCTAAGTTGAGGAGTGTCTTGCAATAGTTTTGTTACTACATAAAAATTGGGATCAACCATTTGAGTACATTTCCTCTTCTTTGCTACTAAATCCTTAATACGAGGATGAGATGTCATTGCTTGAGTTTTGAGTGTTAAAAGGGGTAGATTAGTTGTTGGGGCTAAATCAATATTGGTGTTGATTGGTGGTGGATATGGAGGAAGAGAAGGTAGAGGAGCGGGTGCATGAGGAGGACAAGTATGAGGCATAGAACAATAAGGTGACGAAGAGGAAAGTGAGGCCACCCATGTTTGTTCATCAATAAGATTCAATAAACTTCATTTATCCTTTCTAGGGGGAAGTATATTTATTTACAACTTTCTTCTTGTTTCTTGACTCCCTCCTTCACATGATCTTTTTAAATCACTCCCCTTTTTGGGGTCTTCATAATCTCTACCTCTAGTTGTAGCAAATTTTGAACAAGCAGAGTATGCCATTGTGATAAGAGGGTTAGATGAAGATCTCACCTTATTTTTCTTCCTTTGTGAATTATCCTTTGAAGAAGGCTTAGTAGCAGTACTTTTAGTGTTCTTTTTTTTATCTTATCCCCCTTTTCTTTATTTGAAAAATATAGATTTTATTTCTCTACCTTCTACTACCTCTTTCTCAGCCCAATTAATAGGTGGAAGAGGCTACACTTTGATTGTAGAGGTGAAAATTGGATCTACTAGATCAAAGTCATCATCATCTATACTCTCATTGTTCCATTACAAATCAAATTCTTTAGCTTGGTCCATAGTCATTCTCATCTATCCTCTTTTTCTAACTTCATATTCATCAGTATAATCCTCCCAAAAATCCTCAACATGAGGAACATGGTTATGTTGGTCCTAGATGTAATTATCTTTGATATAGTTTTTACTATCAAAAAATATTCTTGTTGCATACAAATGAAAGATTATCTTTTTTACTAACCTCTCTATATTTTGTGCATCGAAGTATGATTTATAGGTGCAATAACTTAGGTTTAAATGAAAATCATATCTTTCAACTTCTTTCAATCTTTACACTTCTTTCCTTTCATGACCATTTATCTACATATCTCAACGAGGATGAGGTAGTCACTCACATAGTGTGGTAGCTTATAGGGAGAACCTTCAAACCCACATATTCTTAAGTATAAAAAATTAATACTATTACTCATAACTCCAATAGGATATTGGAAATAAGGACTTCAAGAGAGTCAGTGATGCTTTCAACGTGCATTAACTATAGGAGAGTTGGAAGGGGACATGGGGCTCAGGATCTCACTTGAGGCATCTCAAATGATCACCCAATATGGTAGTGTCTACATTCAATATTTGAATTTTTTTAAGTTTTATCATATACTCCTTGATTTTGTAGACCAAATGACACTGTCATGCTTGTAATAGAATATAAAATATATAAGGACACATAGAAATATTGATTTTTTTGGAAATTTACTAGTTGACCATGCAATTGATCACTTATCACCTTTCCCCAATCAATGAATTGAGAGGCATACCCAATTAAAATAATGAACTAACACATCCAAAAATCAAAGGCACCAATATATTTACTACCCACAAACCTATCCAATAGGGTGATAATGTTTGAGATTTCTTCTACAAAGTGCACTTTTTGAATTTTTTTGGGAATCTAGGACTTCCCATTCTTAGGAAATTTTAACCAATTTTTTGAAATATTTATTAAATAGGTTACTTTTTCCCTTGAAATTAATGGCTACCTGTCTCCATACTCATATTATTAAATTCATTCTTTGGAGGTAACCTTAGAACAAGGTTAAGATTAATAACATCTAGCACAACAACCACCCTGTCATCAATATTTTTTACTTCACAAGCCTTAGGTTTGTAAAATTTAATAAAAGGAAGCACACAATTTGTGCACTAAATTGTAATTGAGAATCCCCCAACATGTGCTAACCTACTTGAGAAGATTTCTTCAACCAAATAGGACTTGATGGTTTGAATGAGAGCAAGTGAAAAATGAGCCTATGAAACCCTTATTTATACATTACACAAATATTTAAATGAATCCATGCCTAAATTTTAGTTAATTAGGAGGTCTAGGAATCTAGAAAAATACTAGCACACTAACAACTTCACAATTTACATTTTGATCGAAACTCTAAAACTTTGTTATCTTTTGAGGCATTTTTAGAACTTGTGAACTAGTCAATAATTCAACATTGAAACCTTTATGGAGGATCTTTTCATAAATTCTCCAACATTTTTAGTCTTTTGATTAGTTTATAAACTCACAAGCCAACTAAAACCAAGAACTTGAAAACTTTCAAACAAAACTTCTCGACATTTTGGGAATTTCAAAAACTTTGAAACTTAGAAAAAAGGAAAGAAAGACCATCTATTGAGAAACCTATAAGTTCTCAAACTCACAGAAACACCAACAAAAAAATATTTTCATTTTTTTTGGAGAGTTTACTAACTTGTAAAATCATCAACAAAAAGAATCTATCACAATTTTGCAAAGTTTGATAACTATGAAAGAGTCTGATAAGTTTTAGGAAAAACTTAGAAATATCAACAAGAGAGGAATAGACTTGGAAATTTTTGAATTTTTAGGATTTATTTTCCACCAAGACTTATTTCTAACTAATTTTCATAAGACACTATCATAACCAAAATTTTTGAGGAGACTAAGGTAAAATTTTGGGCAACATTATGATTGTCACATAAGTACTTGTAGGGAGAGTGGGGTTGAGAGCTTGTGGAGGTTATTTAGAGGCTCTATAATTAATCTTAATGGTTGTAATTCAATTAAAATTACTATTTGAAGCATTGATAAGTGATTGTTTAGTCACCTTTATTTAATTTTTTACCCACATGGAGTATCTCTAGAGTATATGCATTTTATATTTTGTGTTGCTCTCTATTTTATTTCATTTCCTTTTTTTTTCTATTTAGTTTAGTAATGTCTACTCTCTTAGATGAAATTATAATCCATTATTAAAGAGATAGTTGAGTAATATCCTTGACATTTTATGGATCATTCACTCTTGTCAAAAGGTTTCTTCTTTGACCTTGTTGAGAACCCTTTATTGATAACTAATATGAGAAACTTTGAATGGGTTCCCCAAGTGCCAAATGGTGAAAAGACTCATAAAATACCTAATTCTAGGCTTTGTCCATTGTTTCCCTTGATATTCATGTCTTGCTAGAGTTTCAAGGTATCAAAGATATCTATCATTGCAAACCTGTCCAATTGATCCTGAAACCTTGCCTACAAGCCTTGTGAATTTTGTGTGTGTTTAATTTTTTGGTCTTTCGAGGTTCCTCTTCCCTTCCTGCCACCTTCTCCTTCCTTGATTCACTAAAAAAATTCTCTCTAGCTAAGTTTTTTGAAGTTTTAGAGTTCTCCATCCCATCATCACCTATCATACTTGTCATCCTTGAAAGTCACACCCCACCTTTTTTGGTCAATCTTAGCCTATTGACATTGTCAACCATGCTGACATAAGAAAATTATAATGACATCATGCTAGCATCATCTAGCCGCCATAATTTTGATCAATCCTTATTCAAGCACTTCCTTTCATCCCTCCCTAAATTACTAACACTCTATTTTATTCTTTGTAAAAAAAATTCTAGGTATTGTTGGCCTTTCAAAGTTTCAAATCCCACCATCATTGTCAGACTTGTCATATCAATCATGCCTTTCTTGAAAGTTTGACATCTTGAAACCTTCTTTAAATATTTTCCAAAATTCCTCCAAGTCTTCTAGAATTTATTGATTTCCTATCCCTTCATGCCATCTCTTCTAGTCCTAACTTCTTGAAAGCTTTTCCTTTGTTGGAGTTTCCTTGTCGCTATTCCTCTTTTCCTCGTCCCCTATGGCACAAATTCTATGTCAACCTTGATTCCTTGATGCTCCAATATTTGCATGTGATATGACTTTTCTCTAGCCTCTAAAATTCTAAATATCTTTCCATTTCTCATTCTAGCTCCCACTTGCCCTCTTGGGTGACCTTGAGCTTCATTAGTGATATGATTTGGACAAGTGCAACTACCAAACTTAATCATAAAACCCCTAAGAATAATTCTTATACATTAGCATGGATCCAAAGAAGGAATGTAGAATTTAATATATGCCACATTTATTGTTGTTGATCCCAACATCTCAAACACCATCTCTAGGTCATTGTTCTAGTGGTTTTTGTGGGCATTCTCTTTATCCTTGCACAAGAAAACTCACACTGCTAATTTTAAAGGCATGGCGAGTGGGAAAAGAGTGATTTATGCACTATTCCTAATGTTCATGGGTCTCAATAGGGAATTTATGATGAGAAAAAATTATCATGGTGGTAGTTAGGATATGTACACCCCTTGCAATGGTTGAGATCACAAATTTGCAGGATGTCTTGGAATATTTGCATGTTTCTCTTTGGAGCAAATTATAGAGGTATAATTTTTTTTTTTTCATTATTCAAAGGATGGGAAAATTATTTTGGACAAGAATAGAGAAAATAAACTTTTAGACAACTAGGGTTTAGATTCTAGTGAAGGGAAATACTTTATTTTGTATTTTGATGATCCGGGTTTGTCTAAATGTGTAATGGATATATTATAATATTTTATGAACGAGTTTAAAGTATGGAATCAAACTTTTTTAAGTGTATACATTGTCATTATGTTCATTTTTTGATGTATATACGATCAGTTGGGTAGCCAGGTGACTATAAAAACATTACAAAGCTTTTGCATGGTGTATTTTCACAAATAATAAAATAAGTATTCATGTTTGTCTATGGACTAATAAGTATACTCTTCTAATATTCTACAAATTTAGTTATTTTTTTAATGCATGTGTAGAACCTAGTTTGATTATGCATTTAGAAGAGATATAATCTTAGTGAAATCTTCATTAAAGTTTCACATTGGTATTTCAATCATTACATATTTGAATGAAGTCATGACTGTAGGAGTTTATGGTGAACTCCTCAAACACCCTAGAATCACTTGCAAGACAAAATAACTTCCACAAGAGAGAAATGACAGAAATATCATGCTATCATTAAGGATGCAAGAATTCCAAACTAAATATGACAAAGTACATATGAAGCCTTGCTTATATAAGCAAAGAGAGATAAAATGCAATAATATTGTGACATGTGGACCTTAATCCTATAAGATGTGACAACTAACTAACTACCTAGGAAATGATGCAAAGATAAGATAAGTTATAGATAAGACTTCTAGAAGAATCTTATATCCTAAGCAAACTTAACATGTGAATATGTCCCCTAATTACCTAGTGAATGAATTAACCAAGTACAAGACATTTATTCACACCAACACACCCCGACTACTAGGCCATTTTAGGTACCCATGTACAAATGTAAAAGAAATATCTCACAAACAAAGAAAAGGAGAAAACTCAATGGGACAAAACTCCTCCACAAAAGAGAGATAAATACAATAATTATATCCATCACAAATCCAATCAATCTCTATCCACACAAAGGATGATAAGAGAGATCATGCAACCCCCCAATAATGAGATAACCTACTGTAAAGAAGCACTAGAAGCACATTTGTGGAGTAACATTGGAATCCTTAATTCGACAAGCAAGGAAAGACACTTATGTTTGCTAGAAACCATATTAGAGTCACTCAAGGACTCAATTCATAATCATGATAAAGCAACAACAAACCTGATGCCAAGGAACACTATAAAACTCTCAAACTAGCACAACTTTGGAATCTATGAAGCAACAATTGATTGGCAAATGATTCGGAACTGAAATGAAGTATAGAGAAAATGCAAACCTAATGCACACAAAAAAGGAAATAGTGAATGCACTGATGAATGTTCACATCTACCTCCATGATGGAAAATGACCTCACATTTGTGTAGAGGATGAAATAAGCTTTTCAACGATATAAAATTTTCAAAAAACATACATTGTACACTCAAGTTATAATTTTTTGAAAAAAGGGATAAATTGTGCCAACCGACAATGCAGACACAACCCTTCTGATTTGATTTATGGAAAATTTACTTGTTGCATGCAAAAACTAATGGATACCTAGATAATATTTTGATGCTACCAACAAAACCCATAAATTGTTTTTGAATCCAAAAACCAGAAATGCGATTTGGTAAAAAAAGTAAACTTCGCCTATAGAAAAAATAGCTGTGCAAGCCTATTTGATAACTATTTTTGTAAAATATGCTCACTATCTACAAAATCTAATAGATACCCAGATGAGATTTAAACCTTGGCTACAAAACCCAAAAATTGTTTTTCTTATAAATGAGCAAAAGATGTATTTCTAAAGTAAAAATGAAAATGGCTCCAATAAAAATGGCTTGCATCAAATCCTTACAGATTTGACAAAATATGCCAGATTTTGATGAAATGAAAGACTATCTTGAATTTCTCAAACACCTCGGATTCAATGGTGTGGTTCTCAAGACCTCAAATCGCACCCAACAAAACTTTCATGCCAAGATTGGTACCTCAAATCTGGGAAGAAGTCTACAACACTAAAGCTCAGATACCATGTAGGAGTTTATGGTGAACTCCTCAAACACCCTAGAATCACCTGCAAGAAAAATAACTTCTAGAAGAGAGAAATGATAGAAATATCATGTTATCATTAAGGATGCAAGAATTCCAAATTGAATATGGAAAAGTACATATGAATCCTTGCTTATATAGGCAAGGAGTGAGATAAAAATCAACAGGATTGTGACATGTGTCTTAATCCTATAACATGTGGCAGCTAACTAACTACCTAGGAAATGATGCAAAGATAAGATAGGTTCTAGATAAGACTTCTAGAAGAATCTTATATCCTAAGTAAACTTAACATGTGAATATGTCCCCTAATTACATAGTGAATGAATTAACTAGGTACCAAAAATTTATTCACACCAAAAATGACACTGTAGCCTTGTTCAAATTGGCACTGATATGCTTTGTACTCCATTTCTCATCAACCCAACATATTTAAAATAATTCAATTATAGTTACTTCCTTTTAGTTGTGTTACATTAGTTTGTCATGCTTCCATGTATGAGTTCATAACAACAATATGGATTGTTATCAATATTTAACACACTCTACATGATAAGCCATTTGTGTTATATAAAGGTGCATAGCCTTTCATACCTAAATTGATGCATAGGTATACCATGACATCGATACAAGGATAAATTATGTAGTGGGTATGGTTTTTAGCAAGGTAATTGTTTAATCCTTATAATACATTTCAACACCTTAGGGAAACCCCCCTTGTTCTTATAGAACCAAAAGTGAATAAGGTCTTACCCACCTAAAAAGCTAGTCCTAAGTTGTCCAACATGAACATAGGATTTGTGGTACTCTTCCATGTTTGACACCCTTGGTACTTGGGAGATTGCCCATCCTTAGGGATTTGGGATTTACAACTCAAATCACTAACAAATTGACAATGTTGTTGGGGGATCTAAAAATAGATTCAATTAAAAGACCTAGATTAATTATTAACTATAGTGTTGCTAGGAAAATTGGTTCTTGGTTGATATAAAAGTAGAACCTTGCTGATCTAAAGGTTATTTTCTTTTAATCTAAGGAGTAGTAACTCTTTCAAGGATAGACTCATAATTTAGTTGTAAATCAAGTCAATAAAAATGGAAAAGAGAATAACAATCCAAAGGTCAAGAGATGCCCAATGTGATTTCTCCTGATGTAAAGAGATGACATGAATAATGGAAAGCTAAGAATCTAGGTATGCCATCTTTAAATAATTCTCAATGTACTAAAAAGTGGGTACTTCAAGTAGAAGAGGTGCATCAAAATACTGTGACCAATATACCTTAGATGATTTAGTTGATAATATGATCATAACTATTAGGAGAACCCTTAAGCATGATTCTGGTAGGCATAGAAATGAGATAAATGTTGATGTAAGATATAAAGAAGCATCCAAAAAATTGTATACAAAAAATATAGACACGAATTTTCCCCTCTCCACATCTTAGAAATCCAATCAAAATTCTCCTATCTCATCTCTCATATAAGATTGCAAAGAATGAGAAAGGTATGAATTCTAATAATACTAGCACACATTTTAAAATGAAGGTCAAAGATTACATAATAGACCCTAAAATCATGATTGGTTTAAAAGACCCAAAGAAAATGATAAACAAGTGGTTCTAAGGAATATGAACCAAGGATACCAAGAGAGAGACACACTTGATCCCTTGAGGATGGATCATGTGAATCTTCAACAAGATTAATTTTGGTGTGACATAAATTATTTATCTCATGATCAACCAAAATGTGTTGTTGCTACAACACTTGAGGATGAGAAAGGATTCCAAGAACATGAAGGTACACCCAAGTAAATTATGAAGATGTCAATGTTGATCAACTGGACATATATGAGGGTGAAAAATTCTTTCAATATGATCATTGATGAAAGTTTTCCCCAAAGTGAAAATAAAGTTATGAAAGTGTTAAAAGGAGTTAGAAAAATAAATGATAATACGATCCTTTGGTTAAAATGGATATTAATACAAAATATTTATGAAAACTATTTTAAAAGGGAGGGATAATTATATTTCTTAGATAATTTAAATTAAGGTAATATTTGTGAAAGGGTGTGATGGTTTGAAAATCAACCCTTAAGACTTATATAAAGTAGTTATATGAGACTTGGAAAGGGACACAAAGATCACTCAAGGAAGAATAAAGTGGTTTTTTGGGGCATTGGGCATTTGAGAAAGGACACATGAGAGTGTCCAACTCAAGGTACAAAGTACACATGGGATTTTTCTAGCTAAGGCTTTGTGTGAGTAGTCACAAACTTTGTTTTTATATAAGTCCTCCAAAGTATGCCATAGTGAGAGACAATACTATTGACATCTTCCTAGGGTGAGAATGACATTTCCAAATGCTTCAAAGATATTTTTAGTTATAAATGAGATGGAGTTGATTTAAATAAATTCATTAAATATGTTATTTGTTCTTTTAAGATCATATTCATATTGTTGAATGCCACTTTATATATTAATGATGGTGTTCTTAATATGTCTAAGTCTTAAGCTAGTTAACATTGATAAATGATCATTTTTAATCTAACTTATAGATATACCTTATAATATTTAAACTTAAATAATAACACTAATAAATCCACTTCCATATAATATTAACTCTTGTTTATTAAATCTATCCAATTTTGTATTCAGAGAAAAGTAGCATTAGATTTTGGTATCAAAGATAAACAAGTAATATTGAATAATGGATTACTGTAAAAAACATATCTATGAGATTGGTATTGATTTACATCATAAAATACAAGTGAAGGGATATGACGTGATCATGCCCTTTGACAATATTGAATAAAAAAATGCTTTCATTTTTATGATTCTGCTGATCATTTGATTTTAAAGGGCAACTTTTGGAACCTTTGATATATTTATTTGCAATATAAGAAATGATTGTTATAGCTTGCTAGATTAATATTCATGATTTTATTTATAATCTCCACTTCATAAGACTTTCATCTCCAAAGATAAAAGAAACAGTAGCAAGCTTGTACTCAAAATCATCATTAAAAAATCCAGAGTGTAATGAGCAAAAACTATCATCCTATTGAATATTTCTTTTTTAGTCTTTTATAACTTAAAAAAAAAACTCATCAAAGAGTATACTATATCTATAAAAAAAAATGGCCTTCAATTTAAAAATAATAGATTTTAAAAATTTTAATACAAATTTTAATTCACTAACTAATCTAAACCTTTGTTGCCTTCTACACATGTATTGACTAATCTAAGAGAGTCTATGGAAAAATATCTACAACCTTCTTAAGAAGATTTTAAGATGCCAATGAGTCTCTCTAGGGGAGAGGACCCAATAGTTGAGGATGTTTCAATAGTTGTGATAGTAGTTGTTTATATAATGCCCAATACTTGTGACATGACTACCCATAATTAAACAAAATGTATTCCTTTGATCTAAAGAGCAACCAATCATGTGATGCCACATTAGCACTCAACTACCCATGATGTAAATGCACAAGTATTGGTCTCACTTTTACAAAAATCATGCTGATGTGGCATCATATTTGATGATGTGACCTTGAAAAGAAAGTTATAAGCAGGAGACTTGCCAAGTAAGCTGCTGTAAAAAATTGGGAGTGATTTGAAATTTCCACGTGCGAAATTAGGGTGCACAACTACTGAATCCTCTCCCCTACATACATTCAAACAATAAAAGATAATATTAGATTCCTTCTATAAAGATTTTTTTTTTAACAGAGCATGAACTGTCAGCTTTAGATCTAGAAGCAACTTACTATTTCATGTTCTACTTTCTATTCTAATTAGAAGCTGCTGTTTCAAACTGAACTTTATACACTGCATGTCCTATTTGGAAGTAGACTCTGATTAGCCGGTCCCCATGGGATTTAAGTTGAACCCAAATAAATAAATCATGACAACCTGGATGTTCCAGACTTCATTCTCATCAAGATCTTGTATTGATTGTGAAATCTCCCACTAACTGGTGCTGCATATCTATGAATAAACAAGTTGTCTGACTCTGCATTGGCCAAGTCACCATGCCATGAAAATGAATTAATTATTGTTTTCTCTGATTGCTTTATACACTACACAACTACTCTTCTGTTGATATAACGTAGAATGGCAGGATAATCTTTCTAAGTAGTACTGGTCACTATACCTGATGAAAAAGTAATCCTCTCATGCTTACAAAAGGAGGAAAATGATACGCGATCTAGTATTATATGATTAATTCGCTAATGGAATCTATTGCAACTTCCATAAATTCGTTGAATTTATTGCAACAGTTTGTTTAATATCATTTTCAATTATGATATTATAATATTGAGAGTTTATATAGTAATTGTACATGTTGTTGTAAGGTGCGTGTCTTTGGTTTTCTTGTACTGTGCAGCACAGCGCTCAGGTTTGTGACATGGTTTAACCGCCTCCCGTAGATTCATTAACTCTGGTAGTTGTATCTGCATTAACGGGTCTTTGCAACACATATGACTTGTGCTTTTTGTTTCCCAAATTGTCCATGTAGATTAGCATAAGTTTTTGATAAAAAATGTTTGATATCAATAGGGGTGGTATAAAATCAATGGAAAGATTTGGGCAAGGTCTTTATGACATTGGGTTCTATAGATAGATTTGATATGCTTAAGATTATAAGTAATGTGGATACAAGAATTCAGGTAGTTATTGCACTGGAATGTTAGCAAGGAAATTTACGTGGGGGACTTGATGAATGTTTTATGTCTCTTCGAAATGTTAGGGATGATTACAATGTGGAGGAGTGTGAACACATGATACAAGTAACTCACTGTAGTGGTGATAGCTATGCAAACTTTGACTAGTTTTTTTTTATCTTAATGAGCTCCCACCTTTGCATAAGATATATGGGTTCATTATGATATTTATTTATGAGGTCATATATTACAATCTTCTTAATTATCTCAATAAGTTATTGTTGTAATGAAATAGGTGAACTTTAATATGATCGTCTTTAGCATAATGACTCTTAATAAGCTTATGTTTGATTTGAGCAATTATAATTTAAAGTGACATTTCATTGGTGATGCATGGATCTACCTTGATATCTACAAGATTGATCTATTGAAACTCTATTTTGTGTGACCTAGTTCACTTCTATCTTTAATATCTTCTAACATGTAAGAACTAGTGATATTAAAAAATATCTTGAGTAGCATTTCAGCCAAGGCTCTTCTTCTCCTAAGTTAATCCTCTTGATTAGAGTGGCTTTATATTGATGATTAAAGATCAAGAGCATCAATTTTAGGCATACACATGTTTTAAATAAATTTGATATAAATCAAAGTGCACCCAAATTTGTTACATAAGTCTATTTTAAATTACATTGCCGGCCCATAACCCGCAAGTCTCAAGATCATTTTTACATCTTTATCTTTAGAAAGTAATATATTTAAATGCATTGAATGTTAAATTAGGATAAACATGGGGACATGTCAAACTTTACAGGGGGAGAGACAACCTCTAAATTTTTATTTATTTATTTATGTTTGAATAGATCATCATTATTGAATTAAAATTAAAATTAAAATACCTTAGTTAGCTAAGCAAAATGAAGATTAGATCATCATTCTTGAATTAAAATTAAAATTAAAATACCTTAATTACTTCAACAAAAGAAATGTTAGAAGTATGGTTGGTCATAGTTTATTGTTCATAGAACTTTTTCTTAAGATGCCAAATGATGTACTCTTTTTTCATCCTTAGGATGTTATATTGAATGTCTTTAATTACCTACGAGTCTATGACAAGGTGATCTAGGTTGAAAGATGTTTTGACTAGATTAGGTGTTATAAACATCATATTCACATTATATCCTTGTTAGATTCAAACTTGCCTCAAAACATTATTTGAACAACTATGTGAAATGATAATACTTTATTTAAGGGTAATCATGCACTTCTACTTGTTTCCATTGAATTGTTTAGGAAAAGAGGATACTCATGTAGTTTAGAATGTATGATTATCATCTAGGTATGTTTTTAGCAATAGGTGATTTCATAGCACATGGTATGCATATCATTCACTAATCATTGTTTATGTAATAATATGACAATTTTTTTATTAAATTTTTATTGAAGAAGAATAAAACATTTGTTTATACTAAGAGTTACATGAATGGGAAAATTATAAAAGTTACAAGATGAAATATTTAGTATATATAAACTTGCATTAGCTCCTTGTAAAATCATGTTTTGCTTTATATAAAAATGCATCCATAGCTCTATAGCAAAGTATTTCTATTTGATACAATTTCGATTAAAGCTAAACTCTAGAAATGATTATTGAAAAAAATATAGAATTTGTGAAATAAAACTATAGATGAAATTAAAGTGAAATAAATTTACTATGTGAAACATAGGAAAAAGGGGGACAATAATATGACCCTCTTCTCCACTATTTCATTCAAGAAATGAGATCCAAACCATGAAGTAACTATCAACCCAAAAGGTGATGAGTTAAATTAAGATTTGGGATCTTGCAACTTCTCCTTTATGCAAGGACGGGGTGGTGAGTCAAATCACACCTTGGGGAGAAGAACTTAAACTAGCAAAAAACCTCTAAACCTAAATATACAAAGTACAATGAATAAATCAATCACAAAACAAAAGGAAACAATGAGCTTTCTAGAAAAACTAAGAATAAGGAATGTTGTGCACCTGGTCAAAACTTGTTTTTGCAACCCTATCAGGGACTTGTTTTCCAGGTGGAAAATGGGTCCTTGTAGGCTTGTCTAGGAGGCTTTGAATCTGGAATTGTAGTTTGTAAATTTTAAAAATCTACTGACCTAGAAACCCTAACAGGTACTGATTTTCTAGATGGTGAATGGGTCCTGGTAGGCTCTACTAGAAAACTCTAAATTTGATCTTGAAGTTCCAAACCTATAATTCTTTCCTATAACTTGAAATTCTTGCTTTTGGATCTGGATATGTCAATAATCTGCAAAAAATAAAATTGATACTTGTTGGTGGATAGGGGTTTTCCTTAGTCAAACCCCAAGTTTAGTAATTAAACCTTGATGATGAATTGAAATCTAAAACATGAAATGTGTGTGCAATCCTAACCTTAAGTGTGTCTAAGATTAGGATCTCTAATGATGCAAAGAAACCCTACTCAATTGAGTTAGAATAGGATCCTAGAATGAACATGAACAATGCAAAAGACCTACTTTAGGAGATCCCATATCCCCTTAATAAGTCACAAAACTAATTATACTTCTCTTTAGGTTGAAAATAAAATGATCATAGAAGATAGAATCACTTAGGAAACAAGTCATTAGGCTTGGTTGAATCTCATGGTGTTTCTCCCAAAACCTAGAATCCATCATGATTCTCCATAGGCATCTATCATCAACTCTTCAATAATGCTTGATCTTTGACAACAAAATGAACTTGAAGACCTACAAAAACACTATAATGCTGCTCCAAGACTTCACTCTTGCTTGCTTCGAATATGAATGCTCGATCTCATGAAAATTCTCTCTAGATTCTTAGATGAAACTATGTGAAATAACCTTGTATTTATAGATGACTTAAGATTAATTCCCAAAATTCAAATATCACAAGCCAACATCAAATCTTGGATTTCAAATCATTAAAATACCACAAAAAACATCTTCCAAAAGGGGTTCCTAGGGTTAAGTGGGGACCCATTCGTCATGTGGCGAATGGGTCCTAGCACACTTAACTAGGACACACTTTGGGGGATGTTAAATGTTATGCCAAGATAAGGTCCTAGGACCTAGTGAGGACCCATTTTTCAAGTGGAAAATGGGTCTTAGGTCACTAAACTAGGACACACCTTGTAAAATTAAGTGTTGTGTAATGTCATTAAACAATGTTGGGTTTTATCCCTCAGAATTTATAATTAATTAGGCTTGGATTTGAATTAAATGGGCCAATTAAGGAAAATTAACCTCAATTAATTAATCGATGGCACTCGGGTGCTCTATGCGTCGAGCTATGGAAATCGTGCCCTAGCTCTTCTTTCCTTTTCCTGGTGAATGCAATGTTTGGATGGGCGAGTTGATAGTGTTTGGGGGTTTGAGATCAGTGGAAAACCTTTCTTTGTGTTGCATTTTTTCTTCTTGGTGTGTTTGATTGATTTGGGCTATTGACTTTCTCTCTCTGCTACAGGTGGTGTGGTGTTGGATGTCGGCTAGGGTTTGGTGTGGGTGCGTGCTAGGCATTATTTGTTGGGGATCCCTTTGTGGCTAGTGGCCTACGTGTGCTTGGGCGTGGGTGGTGAGGAGTTGGGTGTGTGGGTTGGGGTCATAGCTACTCTCCTTTGTTTTTTTGTGGGTTAGTGTGTTGTGTGGTAAACTATGAAGGGTGGTGGGGCATTTGGTAGATAGTGTGGGTGGTGGGGTGTTAGCCCCTTTATTGTCTGTTGGTGTTGGGACTTGCATGCCCAACTTGGGCCCATTTTCTTCAATGTCTCAGGGTGAAACTTCTAGGGTTCCTCCAAACATGGATTTTTGCTCCGTGTTTGGCTCGAAGTCGTCATCCCAAGCTACAAAGGTTATTAATAATAGCTTATTTTCTCCGGATCCGGAGTCTAGTGGTGTAGGCATGTCGGTTGGTTCACGTATCACAAAGATTAATGGATGTCTTGAATGCTGTAAGGAGAGACCGGAGTTGGTGATACCACTTGAGATGATTGCAGACGATATTGAGCACTATTCAAAGCATTCCTTATATTACAAATTTTTGGGGATGAGGGTTTCCCTTCAAATTTTGGAGTCTTGGGCCCAACGAACTTGGTCGCCAGAGGGTGAAATGGACATTATATTGTCGGAAAATAATTATTTCATGGTCACTTTTGATTGCATGGCTGATCGTAACAGGGTTTCTGAGGGGGGTCCCTATTTTCATAACTAGGTGGGATTTTTTATCAAACCATGGCATGCGGGCTTCAACCCTTCTCAGGAGCTTCTGAATCATGTTTTGGTATGGGTTTGACTTCCTCGATTTCCATTTGAATGTTGTTGGGATGATGTTATGCACTTGTTAGCTTCGATACTTGGAAAACTAGTTGGTTCCTCGCAACAAACTCTAGACAAAAGGTGATGACTTATGCCTAAATTTGTGTTGAAATTGATTTGAGTAGACCCTTTCCAGATTTTGTGGATATGTGTGTGGGTTCTTACTCTTGGGTGCAGTAGCTGGAATATGA
Organism: Sequoia sempervirens; assembly: GCA_007258455.2. NCBI lineage: Eukaryota > Viridiplantae > Streptophyta > Pinopsida > Cupressales > Cupressaceae > Sequoia > Sequoia sempervirens. Next base: position 89,533 of record VDFB02352239.1, on the reverse strand, counting down.
GACTCTCCCATTCTGATGTCATCTTTGTCATGAGTATGGTCACTTGCAGTGAAGATGCCCAAAATCTAGGCTTGTGGATCCCCAGTCTTCTCAACCCCCTCACAACCCACCAAGGGTTGAAAAGGGGAAGGATCCTATCCCTCGTAATGGGGTTGGTGTAGATGGTTTCTTCCTAGTCAAGGCTCAAAATAGGAATAGGGGTCAAAAGAGGGCCTTGAAGGAGAGGTAGGATGAAGATACTTTTAACAGATTTGAGGTGTTAGATGATCTCAGCCAAGAGGAAGTGAATCTGGGCTTGGTGAATCTAGATCAGGGACCTTTGGGTGCAAGATAGGTGGGTCTTCTCTCTAAGGCTACTCAAGATATGTAGGATGCTAGTGCTTTACAAATGGACACTAACCTTCAAATGGATGTCTAGGTGGGGTCAGTTCCTTTTGTTGATTTGAAGAAGGTTGGTGGGGATGGTTCTCCTTTGGTATTGAATACAGGTACGAATGTGGTGAAGAGTAACAAGCCTTCCTCTCTTTTGGGTCTTCATCAGAAGGATCTAATAAAAGGTGTGGGAGAGAAATCTTCTAAGCTTGGTAGAAAAAAGGATTTGGAAAAGATTAAATTAATAGGGGAAACTTTGGTGGAGTTGGGGTTGGTCAAGACTCTGGATTCTCATTTCTTGAGCCCCTTGAAATGATTATTCTATCCTAGAATGTAAAGAGCTTGACAGTGGCCCTCGATAAAAAGTTGTTCATGACTTGGTTAGAAGTCAATCTCTTGATGTTCTTTTCCTACATGAGACTAAGTTATCAGTTGAGTGTATGTTTGGTTTAATGCCTAAATTGTGGGGGAGTGGTGAGTGCCAGTGCATCAGAGCTCATGGGTCTGTTGGGGGAGTGGCTTGTTTATGGAACCCTCAGAAGGTCTGCCCTCTTTGGTGGATGTCCTTTAAGTCTTCCATCTCTATGATTGCTTCTTGTCTTGATATGAGGGAGTCCATGCTCTTCTCTAATATTTATGCTCCTATTGAGATTTAGGGTAAGAAACTTTTGTGGTCCCATATCAGGTTTTTCCGTAGCATGGTTCCTTACCATCTATGGATTCTGGCTGGATATTTCAATGCTATTTCCGAGTTGGTTGAGAAGAGGGGTGGTATTGTGAGGCTAGATCCCTCTACGTTTCTACTTTAGGATAACATCTCAGCTTTAAATCTTGTTGATATCAATCCCATTAATAACCGGTTTACTTGGAACAATCAAAGAGCTGGGGATAATTGCATTGCAAAACAACTTGAATGTTTTTTGGTTTCCTGCTACTAGGTTGGTGGTTTTTGGTCCTCTTGCTCTAAAATTTTGGATTGGAGGGGCTTAGGTCATTGGTCTATTAAGCTTGCTATTTCTTTAGCCTATGTGCCTCGGTCTCCTTTCAAGTTTCAGCTTATGTGGTTGCGTGACCCCTCTCTGCATGACTATGTGGCTGAATGGTGGAGGTATGGTAAACCATCGTATGGTATGCCAATGTATGTTTTTTCTAAGCTGCTTCAATTTATCAAATATCAGCTTAAACGTTGGAATCGATAATGCTTTGGAAACATTTTTCATGCTAAGGCTAATTCCCAAGCTGAGTTGGATAGTATTATGAGGTTGATCAGGGAGGAGGGAGTGACCGAGGATCTGCTTTGGGATGAGATTAGAGCTATGAAAGCACTGGAGGAATGTGAGCTAAGGGAGGAAGTATATTGGAAACAAAAGGCCAAGATTGAGTGGCTTCAAGAAGGAGATAAAAATACTGCTTTCTTCTTCAATTCGATGAAAGCCAAGAGACATGGCAATTCTATTTCTATTTTGGTGAATGGCAGAGGTGAGCATCTTTCCTCTTTCCAGGAAATCTAGAGTGAAGTCATGCAATATTTTGCTTCTTTCTTTAGGGAGGATTTGCAAGGGGGCTTTGATGAGGAAGTTCAAGTCCTTTCTTGTATTCCTTCTTTGTTTTCTAGGGAGATGAGTGAGCATCTTATGGGTGATATTACACTAGAAGACTTGAGGGGACTGTATTCCAGATGAAGAAAGGAAATGCTCCAGGTCCTGATGGTTTCCTGCTTGAGTTCTTTTAAGAGTTTTGGGATATCATACAATTGGACTTATTGGTGGTTGTTCAGGAGTCTCAAAAGAATAAGCAGATGTCTAGGGATTTGAATTCTACCTTCCTTGCTCTCATCCCCAAGTGTGATGGGGAGGATAGGTTAAGTCAATTTCATCCTATATCTCTTTGCAATGTGATTTACAAAATTTTCTCTAAATTGATTGTTGATAGGTTGAAAAAGTGGTTGAAAATGCTGATTTCAGAGGAACAGAGTGGTTTTGTGGAGGGTTGGAAAATTTTGGATGGGGTTGTTATTACAACTAAAACCATTCACTCTATGGCTAGCTCCAAATATAAGGCGATGTTCATCAAATTGGATATGGCTAAGACATATGACAGAGTTCAGTGGTCCTTCCTTCAGAAGGTTATTGGGGCTTTTGGTTTTTGGGATGAGTGGATTCAATGGATTATGAGTTGTGTTACTTCAGTTTCCTTCTCTATGCTAATTAATGGTGAGCATTCTAAGCTTTTTGGTGCCTCTCATGACTTGCATCACGGAGACCCACTTCTCCTTACTTGTTTCTTCTTCTTGTTTAAGGCCTAAGATGTTTGATGAGAAGGAATGTTGAGATGGGACTCATTCAGGGGTGGAGGTGGGGAGGTGATTTACCTTTGCAGTCTCATCTACAATTTGTGGATGCCATGACTTTGATGGGCATGGCTACCATTAGGGAAGCCTCAAATTTGTGCAAGGTGTTGGATGTTTATCTTGCTACCTTGAGTCAATTGATTAATGAAGACAAGTCCTCCATATTTTTCTTCAATACTCCAGGGTCCATTCAATGGAGGATTGCTCATATCTTGACATTTCAGATTGGGATCCTCCCTTTAACCTATCTTGGTATTCCTATCTCTATTGGACAGCTACCCATGGACTCTTGGCTGAATATTCTGGACAAATTTCAAGTGAAAGTTAATCATTGGACCAATAGATGGTTGTCTTTTGTGGGTCATGTTCAGTTGCTCAAGTCTATGGTGCAGGCTCTCCCCATTTACAGATGTATGTTTTAGGTGGTCTCGATGGGTTTTGTTAAGGAACTAGATTATTTGGAAGGACAGTTTTTATGGGCTAGTAGTTTATTGTCCTCTAAGTGGAGCCTTGTTATATAGGACATTGTTTGTAGCTCGAAATAGTTTGGTGGTCTTGGGTTAAGGAAGTTGTCTTTGTCTAGGGTAGCATTGGATGCTAAATTGAATTAGCATTGGTGTGTGGAGTAGGATTAGATCTGGGCTAGGATTTTATCTTATAAGTATTTCCCAAGGGTCTCTAGGTAGGATATCCCTCGTTATCCCCTGGTTGGGAAAGGTTTGGTGATTTGGGGTATGAACAAGAAAGGGGTTGCGCTCATCAAGGATGGCTTATTTTGGATTTTCAAAAGGGGGAGAGAGGCTCATTTTTGGTTTGATTCTTGAGATGGTTTTCCTCCCATTGTTTCTCAATTCCCTAATTTGTTGGCTTTGTGCCAAAGGTTCCTTGAGGCTGGCTAGTCTAGGGTGAGTGACTTTAAGACCTTTTCTTCTCATGGTCAGTTGGTGGCGACAAGATGTAAGAGTCTTGTTGAATGGCCTGTTGTTGGTATGGAGGAGTGTGTGGAGCTGCACAATATCCTTTCTAATAGATGTTGTAGTTCCCTCTAGGATGGGGATGTTCTTTCTTGGTCTCCTAATCCTAAGGGTGTCTATACTGTTGCTTCTGGATATCAGCTGTTGTTGTCTCACAGGCTGGACTAGGCGGAGGTTCCTTGGTGGAAGAATGTGTGGAACAAGTTCTTTTGGCCAAAGTGTAGATACTTTATTTGGAATTTGGCTTGGAATAGATGCTTGACGTGGGATAATATTTGGAAGATAGGATTTTAGGGCCCTTTTGTTTGTGTTTTGTGTGGGGTTGGAGAGGAGGATTTCTCACTTATTTTTTCATTGTCCCTTTGATTTGCAACTCTTGCATTTTTGGTGGGGAGTTTGGAAAAGCCCATGTGTTCATACTTCCCCCCTAGTGGATTTTTGGAGAAGTTTGGGTAGGCCTCCTTCTGTGGCCTCTTTCTTGTAGGATGTGTGGTATGTTGGGCCTACCTTCATACTATGGCAGATTTGGTTGGAAAAAAATCGTAAAATATTTTGTGGTGAAAAGATGTTGATTCAACAGGTTTGGCAAAGAATTATGGGTATGATTCAAGAGATGGTGGTTGCTAAGTCTGAAGTGGTGTTTCCTTTGGAGAAAGGGGATGCTGAGATGGTGGATAGACTAGTGATTCAGGGGTTTTCTTTGGCTTATGCTTGTGTTAGGAGAGGTAGGCAGGTGAAAAAAAAAGTTCAAAGGGTGGGCAGATGGATGCCCCCTCCGACTGGTACTTTGAAGATCAACACTGATGGTTCCTCAAGGGGAAATCCTGGGCCTGCTAGGATTGGTGGGATTGGTAGGGATTTTTTGGGTTTTGTAGTTTTCTTCTTTTCTATTCATGAAGGGATGCAGACCATCAACCTAATGGAAGGTTTTGTGATCCTCTACACTATTGAGCAGGCTTTTGCTTTGGGGTGGTGCAAGGTTATCTATGAATCTAATTCACAAGTTTTGATTAATTTTCTAAATGAACGAAAGGTGTTTGATGTTAGTTGGAAGTTGGCTATTATGGTTCAATAGATTCTACAGATTAGTTCTTTGATGGAGATGGTGTCTTTTTTCCATATTCTGAGGGAGTGGAATAGGGCAGAAAATTGTTTGGCTAAGTGGGCTTCAGAGCATTTAGATGGTTGGAAGATTGATGAGTGGAGGCAGGTGTCCCATGAGCTCCATCATGAATTGGAGGGGATCCTTTCCGAGGATGGGGATGGTAATGGCAAAGGATGATGTTACTTCTTGTTCGTATTACTGCTTCTTGTGGATTCTGGGGTTGTGGCTCATTGATTTTTGTAATGCTCTTTTCTGATTTTCAATAAAGTTTTTACCCCTTTTTATAAAAACCTCAATTAATTAATAAAGCCCTAGATTAATGTGAAAGTGTAAAGAACCACTTTGCAACACCCAAATTAAGGCACCATTAAGTTTGTTTCATTAAAAAGGGCCCTAAACTTAATGTGAATGTGTAAAACACATTACAACACTAAATCAAGGCATAATTAAGCTTGCTTGAATATTAATTATTCCCAGATTAAGTGTGAAAAAGGGATACTTTTTCGACACTACATTTAGCCCCTAGTTTAGCAACCATATGATACTACATGCATATGTAAGCTAAATGAATTAAACTCTATAAAAAGGATACTCATATGGATTCATTGGGGAGAATGAAGCCCCCACTATAGTTACCTGCAAACCACAATGTTAAGGACCACATCCTACAACATAGGTTTGTTAGTTGCTCAAAATCCTCTTATCAAAATTCTACAGAGAATTGAATTTGAGGGTAGATTTATGCCCCCTAATTCCACTTGCTTTATGGAGGTGGAATTAGGGTGAATATGAAACCACATCGAATTACTTAAGTCATATCATAGGGTATTTCCAAGTACCATAATACATTGTGATAGACATGTGATGAGAATGAGAGAAAAATCACGAATCCAACACAACAAATGGCATAAAAAATGAAGTCCTCTAGCCCCCAACAGGTGAACTCCTTACTTAATAAATAAACTTTTGTTTACTACGGGTTTATATATACTAATGAAAACCCTTTTTACTATTTGTTGACATTTACCTTTTTACCATTACATAGGTAGCAAGGTGATCCAGATATGATGCCAGACCTACATTTCTAGATTGGAGGTAGTTCTGTGATGAGGTGGAAGGGTGCTGCAGAAAAAGCGGTGAGTGGAGGCCCTTTTCATCATTTTCATGCATTTGCACAACTTTTCATATTTTGATTAATTTTAGGACCCTATAAAGATTAATTTAAGCGTCCATCTTTGCTGAGTGTCATTGCTGAGTGTAAAGTTTTCTGTGAATTGCTTCAAGTGTAAAGGGAACCCCCATCCAAAATGGCATAAGAAGTGTCCACATTAGCCTCTAAGTGTCTTGAAACTATTATTTAATTGTTAATTTAGGATTTATTTTGGCATTTTATTTGGTTCCTCCTTAAAACTTAAAAGCTGTAGAGGAAACATTTTATTTCATTGGGAGTCTATCACTCAACTATCAAAGGAGGAGGTCATCCTTCTATAGGATGTAGGATTGTTTTGGGTATACCTCATGCCACCTATGAGGTATCATGATGCCATGCTAATGGCCTTGGTAGAGATATGGGACACTAACACATGTACCTTCCATCTTCCCACGGGTGAGATGACTGTTACTCTAGGGGACATACATCGCATCCTGCAGATTTCTATCTGGGGCAAGGTCATACACTTAGCAGATGATTGATCCTTCAGAAAGATGTGAGATGATATTTTATATTTTCTACAATGGCCTATCCATCGATAGAGCAACAATCCATGCATTGAGCTTAGATGGATTCTACATACACGGGCACTAGACTTCTGCAGTGGATTTTAATTCATACTATGGCACTCACATTGGTACCAGATGATCAAGGAGCACACTTAGATGGTGGAATTGTACATGTGTAGGGACATGGAGAACTTCAAGACCATTTATGCATGGTCACCGTATACTTGTGCATCTTTTGCGTTGGGATGATTTATGATAGAACCTAGAAAACATTACATTGTACTAGCTTGCGTATGGTTCCTCAAGCATCACATGTGACTGATCAAATTTCTAACCATAACAACCATGGGTTACCCTGACCTTCATTATATGTTGGGTGAGCATGGAAGGAGGATTTACTACATTGGTGGGTGCGTTTGATCGACTAGGTGAGGCTGATATCTACTAGAAATTGTGCTGATTCCCCAGTGGACAGATGACAAACATGAGCTCGTTAAGCAGTAGCAAAACCTATTTCTTATAGGTAGACATGATTACATAGTGAGACCATTCTACTATGATCGTGTCATGCGTCAATTTGGACATGTTTGGGTACCACCACGGGCCCGACTAAGATATCTACAATTAGCACAAAGCACTCCTAGACCTGGGGACAGTCATCATATTACTATTGAGGATGCATACAATAGTGGTTCAGAGGACGAGGAACAAAACACACCCCCAGTCTTCGAGGCTGATGATGTAGGCACTAATCGGGCCTACGATGAGTGGTGGGTTGTAGCACAATCAACTCTTGTCTTTCCCATTCACTACCTATAGGCCATGTCAAACCTCTTTTAGGTTGCAAAGAGGATATGGAAGATGAGCAGGTAGATGGAGATATAGATGATGATGACACCATGCTTGACATATTTCTAGGCTCAGATGAGGAAGAGGATGAGGAGGATGAGGATGAGGAGTCCCAATCTATGAGTGAGGATGTTGATGAGATAGAGGAGGATCCCGTTGCCCTCGATAGGAGAGACACACCCCCTAGCAGAGTCACAAGATCACATGTTGTATCTAGATTAGAGATCCGCAATCATGAGTGTGCGGAGGCAAGTAGTAGCAAGCCATCCACACCTCCCACACAAAAGGGACCACCATTTAATGGTTAAACCCCAATTGACGAACTAGAGATCCAAGCGATGATTTGATATTTATGTTTTCATTACACTCTTTAACTTTATGTATATGAATTATATATATATGATGTGTAGTGATATCTTTTATGTTTTCCATCTTGCAGGGTCCACGTGAGAGTGGTGTGAGCTCTATCAATGTGTTACTACAAAGATGATGCTTGCACTACACATGGAGGATGATCTACCCTCAAAATATGTGCCCCCACCTTCTGCGGGGCAACATGAGATCTCTTCGAGAATTTTTCTATATTGAGGACAATATATGATAGCATGACTAGACATGTTGACCTAGCTATTATACAACTTTCTACACTACAGTCAACATTGGATGAGCTCTAAACCTCCCGAGGTCCATCAAATAGCAGGATATATTCCACTCTCTAAGTGGAAATCTCAAGGTTGGAGAGAGATATGGCTAGACTATAGGCAGAGAGAGATTGCATAGAGTAGGAGTGTGTCAAGGAAATCATACAAGAGGCAGATATGAGAGGAGAGGTGTGGGGTCTACGACTATCTATAAGGTCTATGAGCAAGAAACCATCACAGTCCATCGTCTCATGATGGAGGGCAGCACCAGGCGTTGAGGGGTCTAGTAGTCACATGCCCTATTAGCATTGTATTCATTGATATGTGTACTTAAAATTTTGATGATATATATGATATATGAGCATTTACTCTTTTATGATCTTATGTTGAATTAAATGTCAATGTGATTTATTAAATATCCTTTGCAAGAATGTCTACTAAATATATCCATGATTTAATGTTTATGTGATCTAATTAAAACTTTTTAGTTTATGTTAGATGCTAAATTATGTTTAAGTATTCTATGTTAACTTAAATGCACCTATGATCTAAATGCATCTAAGGATATAAATTAACACAACACACAAGATTTTCTTTTGAATAGTATGACAACTAAAGTAATAATTCAAAATGATTGAACAATCACTTTAGACTCTAAGACACACTATATTGCCAAGGAATGAAGCAATGCGAGATAAAATAGAACACCATCTACCTAATCTAACAACACTGCTTTAACACACTATTCAAAAGAGAGGATCTATTACACATAATATCGACACAAATGTGTGGCATTGATAGGTTCTTTTAAGGGTGTACCATCCATTTCAGTTAATGTGTAGGCTTTGAACCCATAGTTGTCTTTGATGAAATAAGGTCCTAACCAGTTAGGGCTGAATTTTCCTTTTTCGTGTGAGAGAGCATTGACATTTCTCTAATTTTGATATAACACCAAGTCACCTTTACTAAATGTGAGAGGGATGACATTATCATTATAACCATGTTGCATTTTTTTGGAATAAGCTTGAAGATGCTCAAGAGTGTTGATACATTGTTCATCAAGCATTTCAAGTTGATGCAACCATTGCTCTTTATAAGTAGTATCATCGATAAGCCCTTTAAGAGCAATTTGCAATGAATGAATTTCTAACTCTAAGGGCATTATCACTTCAACACCATAAACAAGGTTATAGGGAGTGTTTCTGGTAGATGTTCTAACACTTGTAGGGAAAGCCCACAGTGCATAGGTTAGTTGAGTATGCCAATCTTTGTTATGTTTACTTACTTTTTTTCACAAAATTTGTTCAAGAGTCTTATTAGTTGTGATTACACATCACCCCA
>VDFB02352239.1:0-80082 GCA_007258455.2 Sequoia sempervirens | reverse complement strand
GAAATCCAGGGGGAAATCCAATGAAAATTCTCCTATCTCATCTCTCATATAAGATTGCAAAGAATGAGAAAGGTATGCCTTCTAACAATACTAGCACACATTTTAAAATGAAGGTCAAAGATTACATAATAGACCCTAAAATCATGATTGGTCTAAAAGACCCAAAGAAAATGATAAATAAGTGGTTCTAAGGAATATGAACCAAGGATACCAAGAGAGACACATGATCCCTTGAGGATGGATCATGTGAATCTTCAACAAGATTCGTTTTGGTGTGACATAAATTATTTATCTCATGATCAACCAAAATGTGTTGTTGCTACAACACTTGAGGATGAGAAAGGATTCCAAGAACATGAAGGTACACCCAAGTAAATTATGAAGATGTCAATGTCGATCAATTGGACATATATGAGGGTGAAAAATTCTTTCAATATGATCATTGATGAAAATTTTCCCCAAAGTGAAAATAAAGTTATGAAAGTGTTAAAAGGAGTTAGAAAAATAAATGATAATACGATCCTTTGGTTAAAATGGATATTAATAAAAAATATTTATGAAAACTATTTTAAAAGGGAGGAATAATTATATTTCTTAGATAATTTAAATTAAGGTAATATTTGTGAAAGGGTGTGATGGTTTGAAAACCAACCCTTAAGACTTATATAAAGTAGTTATATGAGACTTGGAAAGGGACACAAAGATCACTCAAGGAAGAATAAAGTGGTTTTTTGGGGCATTGGGCATTTGAGAAAGGACACATGAGAGTGTCCAACTCAAGGTATAAAGTACACCTGGGATTTTTCTAGCTAAGGCTTTGTGTGAGTAGGCACAAACTTTGTTTTTATATAAGTCCTCCAAAGTATGCCATAGTGAGAGACAATACTATTGACATCTTCCTAGGGTGAGAATGGCATTTCCAAATGCTATGAATCAAATAAGTAGTGAATTTATTATTGTTCAAAGATATTTTTAGTTATAAATGAGATGGAGTTGATTTAATTAAATTCATTAAATATGTTATTTGTTCTTTTAAAATCATATTCATACTGTTGAATGCCACTCTATATATTAATGATGGTGTTCTTAATATGCTTAAGTCTTAAGCTAGTTAACATTGATAAATGATAATTTTTAATCTAACTTATAGATATACCTTATAATATTTAAACTTAAATAATAACACTAATAAATCCGCTTCCATATAATATTAACTCTTGTATATTAAATCTATCCAATTTTGTATTCAAAGAAAAAGTAGCATTAGATTTTGGTATCAAAGATAAACAAGTAATATTGAATAATGGATTACTGTAAAGATATCTGGCGGATTGCATGGATTTACACTGCAAGTAGTGGATGATGATCAAAGTTCCTTGGTATCAGCCAAAAAGTCAGCTATGATCTGATGATCATTTGAATTTTGCAGGAAAGAAACTTTAAACTCTTTAGGTATGCTGGCTTAAAGAGGGTTAAACATTTCTGTGTTGGAGTTAAAGATTATTATCTACATTTGGCTTTATAGGCAATCTCCACTCCAGGTGACTTCAGCTTCCCAAAAGAAATTAAATCAAAATTCACCACAAAAAGTGTCCAGACTGTAATGAGCAAAAACTATCATCCTATTGAATATTTCTTTTTTAGTCTTTTATAACTAAAAAAAAAAACTCATCAAAGAGTATACTATATATCTATAAAAAAAAAGGCCTTCAATTTAAAAACAATAGATTTTAAAAACTTTAATACAAATTTTAATTCACTAACTAATCTAAACCTTTGTTGCCTTCTACACATGTATAGACTAATCTAAGAGAGTCTATGGAAAAATATCTACAACCTTCTTAGGAAGATTTTAAGATGCCAATGAGTCTCTCTAGGGGAGAGGACCCAATAGTTGAGCATGTTTCAATAGTTGTACTTGTGATAGTAGTTATTTATATAATGCCCAACACTTGTGACATGACTACCCATAATTAAACAAAATGTATTCTTTTGATCTAAAAAGCAACCAATCATGTGATGCCACATCAGCGCTCAACTATCCATGATGTAAATGCACAAGTATTGGTCTCACTTTTACAAAAAACATGCTGATGTGGCATCATATTTGATGATGTGACCCTGAAAAGAAAGTTATAAGCAGGAGACTTGCCAAGTAAGCTGCTGTAAAAAATTGCGAGTGATTTGAAATTTCCACATGCGAAATTAAGGTGCACAACTACTGAATCCTCTCCCCTACATACATTCAAACAATAAAAGATAATATTAGATAGATTTTTTTTTAACAGAGCATGAACTGTCAGCTTTAGATCTAGAAGCAACTTACTATTTCATGTTCTACTTTCTATTCTAATTAGAAGCTGCTGTTTCAAACTTAACTTTATACACTGCATGTCCTATTTGGAAGTAGACTCTGATTAGCCGGTCCCCATGGGATTTAAGTTGAACCCAAATAAATAAATCATGACAACCTGGATGTTCCAGAGTTCATTCTCATCAAGATCTTGTATTGATTGTGAAATCTCCCACTAACTGGTGCTGCATATCCATGAATAAACAAGTTGTCTGACTCTGCATTGGCCAAGTCACCATGCCATGAAAATGAATTTATTATTGTTTTCTCTGATTGCTTTATACACTACACAACTACTCTTCTGTTGATATAACGTAGAATGGCAGGATAATCTTTCTAAGTAATACTGGTCACTATACCTGATGAAAAAGTAATCCTCTCATGCTTACAAAAGGAGGAAAATGATACGCGATCTAGTATTATATGATTAATTCGCTAATGGAATCTATTGCAACTTCCATAAATTCGTTGAATTTATTGCAACAGTTTGTTTGATATCATTTTCAATTATGATATTATAATATTGAGAGTTTATATAGTAATTGTACATGTTGTAAGGTGCGTGTCTTTGGTTTTCTTGTGCTGTGCAGCGCAGCGCTCAGGTTTGTGACATGGTTTAACCGCCTTCCATGGATTCATTAACTCTGGTAGTTGTATCTGCATTAACGGGTCTTTGCAACACATGTGACTTGTGCTTTTTGTTTCTCAAATTGTCCATGTAGATTAGCATAAGTTTTTTGATAAAAAAATGTTTGATATCAATAGGGGTGGTATAATATCAATGGAAAGATTTGGGCAAGGTCTTTATGTCATTGGGTTCTATAGATAGATTTCATATGCTTAAGATTATAAGTAATGTGGATACAAGAATTCAAGTAATTATTGCACTGGAATGTTAGCAAGGAAATTTACGTGGGGGACTTGATGAATGTTTTATGTCTCTTCGAAATGTTAGGGATGATTACAATGTGGAGGAGTGTGAACACATGATACAAGTAACTTACTGTAGTGGTGATAGCTACACAAACTTTGACTAGTTTTTTTTTATCTTAATGAGCTCCCACCTTTGCATAAGATATATGGGTTCATTATGATATTTATTTATGAGGTCATATATTACAATCTTCTTAATTATCTCAATAAGTTATTGTTGTAATGAAATAGGTGAACTTTAATATGATTGTCTTGAAGTATAATGACTCTAATGTTTCTTAAGGTTTGATTTGGAGCAATTACAATTCTCTAAAGGTGACATTTCAATATGATGCATGGATTCACCTTTGATATCTGGGCCAAGATTTCGATCTATTGGAAACTCTATCCTTGTGTGACCTTAGTTCACTCTCTTATCTTTAATTATCTTCTACGATAAATCCAGTGATACAAAAATAATTCGAGGCAGCATTTCACAAGCGCTCTTCTCCTAGTTGTAATCCTCTTTGATTAGAGGTGAAGCTTGGTATTGATGATGCAAAGGATCAGAAAATTAATTTCTGAAATATTATGCTTTAAATAAATTGATATAAACTCAAAAGCAACCCAAATTTCAGCAGATAAGCTTCCCATTTTAAATAATACGCCCATAAAGTTCCAGTGATCATTTTGCATTCTTATCTTTAGAAAGAAGAGTATTTTAAATGTATTTGACAATTAGATAAACATGGGGAAGGCTCTCCTAAGTAGAGACAACCCCTAATTTTGTTTATTTGTTTGAATAGGATCACTAGTTGGTTGTTCAAAATTAGTGTTCAAAGGTTCCTAGTTAGCTATAAAGCAAAATAGTGATTTGACCACTAGTCTCTGAATGAAAATTAGGCCTGTAAAGGTCTTAATTTATCTCCTACCAAAGAAATGTTAGAAAGAAAAAAAAAAAAGCCAGTCAAAGGTTTGATTGTTCAGGAAAACTTCTTTTTCTTAAGATGCCAAATGATGTACTCTTTTTTCATCCTTAGGATGTTATATTGAATGTCTTTAATTACCTACGAGTCTATGACAAGGTGATCTAGGTTGAAAGATGTTTTGACTAGATTAGGTGTTATAAACATCATATTCACATTATATCCTTGTTAGATTCAAACTTGCCTCAAAACATTATTTGAACAACTATGTGAAATGATAATACTTTATTTAAGGGTAATCATGCACTTCTACTTGTTTCCATTGAATTGTTTAGGAAAAGAGGATACTCATGTAGTTTAGAATGTATGATTATCATCTAGGTATGTTTTTAGCAATAGGTGATTTCATAGCACATGGTATGCATATCATTCACTAATCATTGTTTATGTAATAATATGACAATTTTTTTATTAAATTTTTATTGAAGAAGAATAAAACATTTGTTTATACTAAGAGTTACATGAATGGGAAAATTATAAAAGTTACAAGATGAAATATTTAGTATATATAAACTTGCATTAGCTCCTTGTAAAATCATGTTTTGCTTTATATAAAAATGCATCCATAGCTCTATAGCAAAGTATTTCTATTTGATACAATTTCGATTAAAGCTAAACTCTAGAAATGATTATTGAAAAAAATATAGAATTTGTGAAATAAAACTATAGATGAAATTAAAGTGAAATAAATTTACTATGTGAAACATAGGAAAAAGGGGGACAATAATATGACCCTCTTCTCCACTATTTCATTCAAGAAATGAGATCCAAACCATGAAGTAACTATCAACCCAAAAGGTGATGAGTTAAATTAAGATTTGGGATCTTGCAACTTCTCCTTTATGCAAGGACGGGGTGGTGAGTCAAATCACACCTTGGGGAGAAGAACTTAAACTAGCAAAAAACCTCTAAACCTAAATATACAAAGTACAATGAATAAATCAATCACAAAACAAAAGGAAACAATGAGCTTTCTAGAAAAACTAAGAATAAGGAATGTTGTGCACCTGGTCAAAACTTGTTTTTGCAACCCTATCAGGGACTTGTTTTCCAGGTGGAAAATGGGTCCTTGTAGGCTTGTCTAGGAGGCTTTGAATCTGGAATTGTAGTTTGTAAATTTTAAAAATCTACTGACCTAGAAACCCTAACAGGTACTGATTTTCTAGATGGTGAATGGGTCCTGGTAGGCTCTACTAGAAAACTCTAAATTTGATCTTGAAGTTCCAAACCTATAATTCTTTCCTATAACTTGAAATTCTTGCTTTTGGATCTGGATATGTCAATAATCTGCAAAAAATAAAATTGATACTTGTTGGTGGATAGGGGTTTTCCTTAGTCAAACCCCAAGTTTAGTAATTAAACCTTGATGATGAATTGAAATCTAAAACATGAAATGTGTGTGCAATCCTAACCTTAAGTGTGTCTAAGATTAGGATCTCTAATGATGCAAAGAAACCCTACTCAATTGAGTTAGAATAGGATCCTAGAATGAACATGAACAATGCAAAAGACCTACTTTAGGAGATCCCATATCCCCTTAATAAGTCACAAAACTAATTATACTTCTCTTTAGGTTGAAAATAAAATGATCATAGAAGATAGAATCACTTAGGAAACAAGTCATTAGGCTTGGTTGAATCTCATGGTGTTTCTCCCAAAACCTAGAATCCATCATGATTCTCCATAGGCATCTATCATCAACTCTTCAATAATGCTTGATCTTTGACAACAAAATGAACTTGAAGACCTACAAAAACACTATAATGCTGCTCCAAGACTTCACTCTTGCTTGCTTCGAATATGAATGCTCGATCTCATGAAAATTCTCTCTAGATTCTTAGATGAAACTATGTGAAATAACCTTGTATTTATAGATAACTTAAGATTAATTCCCGAAATTCAAATATCACAAGCCAACATCAGATCTTGGATTTCAAATCATTAAAATACCACAAAACATCTTCCAAAGGGGGGTCCTAGGGTTAAGTGGGGACCCATTCGCCATGTGGCGAATGGGTCCTAGCACACTTAACTAGGACACACTTCGGGGGATGTTAAATGTTATGCCAAGATAAGGTCCTAGGACCTAGTGAGGACCCATTTTCCAAGTGGAAAATGGGTCTTAGGTCACTAACCTAGGACACACCTTGTAAAATTAAGTGTTGTGTAATGTCATTAATGAATGTTGGGTTTTATCCCTCAGAATTTGTAATTAATTAGGCTTGGATTTGAATTAAATGGGCCAATTAAGGAAAATTAACCTCAATTAATTAATGAATGGAACTTGGGTGCTCTATGCATCGAGCTAGGGAAATCGTACCCTAGCTCTTCCTACCTTTTCCTGGTGAATGCGATGTTTGGATGGGCAAGTTGAGAGTGTTCGAGGGTTTGAGATTAGTGGAAAACCTTTCTTTGTGCTGTGTTTTTTCTTCCTGGTGTGTTTGGCCGATTTGGACTATTGACTTTCTCTCTGCTACAGGTGGTGTGGTGTTGGATGTCGGCTAGGGTTTGGTGTGGGTGTGTGCTAGGCATTCTTTGCTGGGGCTCCCTTTGTGGCCAGTGGCCTGCGCATGCTTGGGCACTGGTGGTGAGGAGTTGGGTGTGCGGGCTAGGGACACAACTTCTCTCCTTTGTTTTGTTGTGGGTTAGTGTGTTGTGTGTTGAACTATGAAGGGTGGTGGGGTATTTGGTGGATAGTGTGGGCGGTGGGGTGTTAGCCCCTTTATTTTTTTTTGGTGTCGAGACTTGCATGCCCAGCTCGGGCCCATTTGCTTCAATGTCTCAAGATGAAACTTCTAGGGTTCCTCCATACATGGATTTTTGCTTTGTGTTCGACTCAAAGTCATCGTCCCAAGCTACAAAGGATATTAATAATAGCTTATTTTCTCCAGATCTGGAGTCTAGTGGTGCAGGCATGTCGATTGGTTCACGTATCACAAAGATTAATGAATGTCTTGAATGTTGTAAGGAGATATTGAAGTTGGTGATCCCACTTGAGATGATTACCGACAATATTGAGTACTATTCAAAGCATTCCTTATATTGCAAATTTTTGGGGATAAAGGTTTCCCTTCAATTTTTGGAGTATTGGGCCTGACAGACTTGGTCACCGGAGGGTGAAATGGACATTAGACTGTTGGCAAATAATTAATTCATGGTCACTTTTGATTGCATGGCTAATCGTAACAGGGTTTCTGAGGGGGGTCCCTATTTTCATAACCAGGTGGGATTTTTTATTAAACCATGGCATGCGGGCTTCAACCCTTCTGAGGAGCTTCTGAATCATGTTCTAGTATGGGTTCGACTTCCTCAATTTTCAGTTGAATGTTTTTGGGATGATATTTTGCACTTGTTAGCTTCGGTACTTGGAAAACTAGTTGGTTCCTCACAACAAACTCTAGACAAAATGTGATGACTTATGCCTGAATTTGTGTTGAAATTGATTTGAGTAGACCCTTTCCAGATTCTGTGGATATGTGTGCGGGTTCTTACTCTTGGGTGAAATAGTTGGAATATGAGACTCTCCCATTCTGATGTCATCTTTATCATGAGTATGGTCACTTGCAGTGAAGATGCCCAAAAGCTAGGCTTGTGGATCCCCAGTCTTCTCAACCCCTCACAACCCACCAAGGGTTGAAAATGGGAAGGATCCTATCCCTCGTGATGGGGTTGGTGTAGATGGTTTCATCCCAGTCAAGGCTCAAAATAGGAGTAGGGGTCAGAAGAGGACCTTGAAGGAGAGGCAGGATAAAGATACTTTTAACAAA
This sequence comes from Sequoia sempervirens, assembly GCA_007258455.2. Lineage (NCBI taxonomy): Eukaryota > Viridiplantae > Streptophyta > Pinopsida > Cupressales > Cupressaceae > Sequoia > Sequoia sempervirens. Next base: position 72,064 of record VDFB02352239.1, on the reverse strand, counting down.
TTTGAGGTGTTAGATGATCTCAACCAGTAGGAAGTGAATCTGGTCTTGGTGAATCTAGATCAGGAACCTTTGGGTACAGGACAGGTGGGTCTTCTCTTTGAGGCTACTCAAGATATGCAAGATGCTAGTGCTTTACAAATGGACACTGTCCTTCAAATGGATGTCCAGGTGGGGTCAGTTCCTATTTTTTATTTGAAGAAGGTTGGTGGGGATGGTTCTCCTCTGGTATTGAATGCAGGTATGGATGTGGTGAAGAGTAACAAGCCTTCCTCCCTTTTGGGTCTTCATCAAAAGGATCTAAAAAAAGGTGTGGGAGAGAAATCTTCCAAGCTTGGTAGAAAAAAGGATTTGGAAAAGATTAAATTAATAGGGGAGACTTTGGTGGAGTCGGGGTCGATCGAGACTTTGGATTCTCATTTCTCGAGCCCTTGAAATGATTATTCTATCCTAGAATGTAAGGGGCTTGATAGTGGCCCTTGATAAAAAGTTCATGATTTGGTTAGAAGTCAATCTCTTGATGATCTTTTCCTACAAGAGACTAAGTTATAAGTTGAGTGTATGTTTGGTTTGATGCCTAAGTTGTGGGGGAGTGGTGAGTGCTAGTGCATCGGAGCTCATGGATTTGTTGGGGGAGTGGCTTGTTTATGGAACCCTCAGAAGATCCACCCTCTTTGGTGGATGTCCTTTAAGTCTTCCATCTCTATGATTTCTAATTGTATTGATATGAGGGAGTCTGCACTCTTCTCTAATATTTATGTTCCTATTGAGATTCAAGGTAAGCAACTTTTGTGGTCCCATATCAGGTTTTTCTGTAGCATGGTTCCTTACCATCTATGGTTTTTGGCTAGAGATTTCAATGCTATTTCTGAGTTGGTTGAGAAGAGGGGTGGCATTGTGAGGCTGGATCCCTCTACATTGCTACTTCAGGATAACATCTCAGCTTTAAATCTTGTTGATATCAAGCCCATTAACAACCGGTTTACTTGGAACAATAAGAGAGCTAGGGATAATTGCATTGCAGAATGACTTGAACATTTTTTGGTTTCCTACTACTAGGTTGGTGGTTTGTGGCCCTCTTGCTCTAAAATTTTGGATTGGAAGGGCTTAGATCATTGGCCTATTAAGCTAGCTATTTCTTTAGCCTATGTGCCTTGGTCTCCTTCTTTCAAGTTTCAGCTTATGTGGTTGTGTGACCCCTCTCTGCATGACTATGTGGCTAAATGGTGGAGGTATGGTAAACTAGTGTATGGTATGACAATGTATGTTTTTGCTAAGCTGCTTCAATTTATCAAATATAAGCTTAAACGCTGGAACTAATAGTGCTTTGGAAAAATTTTCCATGCTAAGGCTAATGCTCAAGCTGAGTTGGATGGCATGATGAGGTTGATAAGGGAGAAGGGAGTGACCGAGGATCTGATTTGGGCTAAGATTAGAGCTATGAAAGCATTGGAGTAATATGAATTGAGGGAGGAAGTATATTGGAAACAAAAGGCTAGGATTGAGTGGCTTCAGGAAGGAGATAAAAATAATGCTTTCTTCTTCAATTTGATGAAAGCCAAGAGACATGACAATTCTATTTCTATTTTGGTGAATGGCAAAGGTGAGCATCTTTCCTCTTTCCAGGAAATCTAAAGTGAAGTCGTGCAGTATTTTGCTTCTTTCTTTAGGGAGGATTTGCAAGGGGGATTTGATGAGGAAGTTTAGGTCCTTTCTTGTATTCCTTCTTTAGTTTCTAGGGAGATGAATGTGCATCTTATGGGTGATATTACACTAGAAGAGCTGGAGAGGATTGTATTCTAGATGAAGAAAGGAAATGCTCCAGGTCCTGATGGTTTCCTAGTTGAGTTCTTTCAAGAGTTTTGGGATATCATCTAGTTGGACTTATTAACAATTGTTTAGGAGTCTCAAAAGAATAAGCAGATGCCATGGGATTTGATTTCTACCCTCCTTTCTCTTATCCCTGAGTGTGATGGGGAGGATAGGTTAAGTCAATTTTGTCCTATATCTCTTTGCAATGTGATTTACAAAATTTTCTCTAAATTGATTGCTGATAGGTTGAAAAAGTGGTTGAAAATTCTGATCTCAGAGGAACAAAGTGGTTTTGTGGAGGGTTGGAAAATTTTGGATGGGGTTGTTATTACAACTAAGACCATTCACTCTATGGTCAGCTCCAAAGATAAGGTGATGTTCATCAAATTGGATATGGCTAAGGCATATGATAGAGTTTAATGGTCCTTCCTTTAGAAGGTTATTGGGGCTTTTGGTTTTGGGGATGAGTGGATTCAATGGATTTTGAGTTGTGTTACTTCAGTTTCCTTCTCTATGCTAATTAATGGTGAGTAATATGAGCTTTTTGGTGCCTCTCACAACTTGTGTCAGGGAGACCCCCTTTCTCCTTACTTGTTTCTTCTTCTTGTTGAAGGCTTGGGACATTTGATGAGAAGGAATGTTGAGATGGGACTCATTCAAGGGTGGAGGTGGGGAGGTGATTTACTTCCACATTCTCATCTGTAATTTGTGGATGACATGACTTTGATGGGAATGGCTACCATTAGGGAAGCCTCAAATTTGTGCAAGGTGTTGGATGTTTATCTTGCTACCTCAGGTCAATTGATTAATAAAGACAAGTCCTCCATCTTTTTCTTCAATACTTCAGGGTCCATTCAATGGAGGATTGCTCATATCTCAACATTTTAGATTGGGATCCTCCCTTTAACCTATCTTGGTATTCCTATCTCTGTTGGATGGTTGCCTAGGGACTCTTGGCTGAATATTCTGGATAAATTTCAGGTGAAAGTTAATCATTAGACCAATAGATGGTTGTCTTTTGTGGGTTGTGTTCAGTTGCTCAAGTCTATGGTGCAGGATCTCCCCATTTATAGATGTATGATTCAAGCGGCCTCGATGGGTTTTGTTAAGGAATTAGATTCTTTGGAAAGACAGTTTTTATGGGCTAGTAGTTTATTGTCCTCTAAGTGGAGCCTTGTTATATAGGACATTGTTTGTAGCTTGAAACAATTTGGTGGTCTTGGGTTAAGGAAGTTGTCTTTCTCTGGGGCGGCATTGGCTGCTAAATTGTATTAGCATTGGTGTGTGGAGTAAGATCAAATCTGGGCTACGATTTTATCTCATAAGTATTTCTCGGGGGTCTCTCGATAGGATATCCCTCATTATCCCGTGGTTAGGAAAGGTTTGATGATTTGGGGTATGCTCAAGAAAGGGGTTGTGTTCATCAAGGATGGCTTAGTTTGGATTTGAAAAAGGGGGAGGGAGGCTCATTTTTGGTTTGATTCTTGGGATGGTTTTCCTCCCATTATTTCTCAATTCCCCAATTTTTTGGTTTTATGCCAAAGGTTCCTTGAGGCTAGCTGGTCTAGGGTGAGTGACTTTAAGACCTTTTCTTCTCATGGTTAGCTAGTGGCAACGAGATGGAAGAGTCCTGCTGAATAGCCTGCTATTGGTATGGAGGAGTGTGCAGAGCTGCACAGTATCCTTTCTAGTAGATGTTGTAGTTCCCTCTAGGATGGGGATGTTCTTTCTTGGTCTCCTAATCCTAAGGGTGTCTATATTGTTGCTTTTGGATATCAGGTGTTGTTATCTCACAGGTTGGATGAGGTGGAGGTTCCTTGGTAGAAGAATGTGTGGCACAAGTTCTCTTGGCCAAAGTGTAACTACTTTATTTAGACTTTGGCTTGGAATAGATGCTTGACATGGGATAATATTTGAAAGATGGGATTTTAGGGCCCTTCTGTTTGTTTTTTGTGTGGGGTTGGAGAGGAGGATTTCTCTCACTTATTTTTTCATTGTCCCTTTTCTTTGCAACTCTTGCATTTTTGGTGGGGAGTTTGGAAAAGCCCCTGTGTTCATGCTTCCTCCCTGGTGGATTTTTGGAGTAGTTTGCATAGGCCTCCTTTTGTGGCCTCTTTCTTGCAGGATATGTGGTATGTTGGGCCTACCTTCATACTGTGGAAAATTTGGTTGGAAAGAATTCGCAAAATATTTCGTGGTGAAAAGATGTTGATTCAACAAGTTTGGCAAAGAATTATGGGTATGATTCAAGACACGGTGGTTGCTAAGTATAAAGTGGTGTTTCCTTTGGAGAAAGGGGATGTTGAGATGGCGGATAGACTAGTGATTCAAGGGTTATCTTTGGCTTCTACTTGTGTTAGGAGAGGTAGGCAGGTGAAAACAAAAGTTCAAAGGGTGGGTAGATGGATGCCCCCTCCGGCTGATACTTTGAAGATACACACTGATGGTTCCTCAAGGGGCAATCCTGGGCCTACTGGGATTGGTGGGATTGGCAGGGTTTTTTTAGGTTTTTAGGTTTTCTTCTTTTCTATTCATGAAGGGATGCAAACCATCAACCTAATGGAAGGTTTGGTGATCCTCTACACTATTGAGCGGGCTTTTGCTTTGGGATGGCACAAGGTTATCTATGAATCTGATTCACAAGTTTTGATTAATTTGCTAAATGAAAGGAAGGTGTTTGATGTTAGTTGGAAGTTGGCTACGATGGTTCAATAGATTCTACAGATTAGTTCTTTGATGGAGATGGTGTCTTTTGTCCATATTTTGAGGGAGTGGAATAGGGCAAAAAATTGTTTGGCTAAATGGGCTTTAGAGCATTTAGATGGTTGGAAGATTGATGAGTGGGGGCAGGTGTCCCATGAGCTCTATCATGACTTGGAGGGGATCCTTGCTGAGGATGGGGATAGTAATAGTGAAGGATGATGTTACTTATTGTTTCGTATTACTGCTTCTTGTGGATTCTGGGGTTGTGGCCCATTGATTTTTTGTAATGCTCTTTTCTAATTTTCAATAATTTTTTTACCCCTTTTTATAAAAAAACCTCAATTAATTAATAAATCCCTAGATTAATGTGAAAGTGTAAAGAACCACTTTACAACACCCAAATTAAGACACCATTAATTGTTTCATTAAAAAGGGCCCTAAGCTTAATGTGAATGTGTAAAACACATTACAACACTAAATCAAGGCATAATTAAGCTCATTTGAATATTAATTATTCCCAAATTAAGTGTGAAAAAGGGATACTTTTTTTGACACTACATTTAGCCCCTAGTTTAGGAACCATATGATACTATGTGCATATGTAAGCTAAAGGAATTAAACTCTATAAAAAGGATACTCATATGGATTCATTAGGGAGAATGAAGCCCCCACTATAGTTACCTACAAAACCACAATGTTAAGGATCACATCCTACAACATAGGTTTGTTATTCGCTCAAAATCCTCTTATCAAAATTCTACAGAGAATTGAATTTGAGGGTAGATTTATGCCCCCTAATTCTGCTTGCTTTATGGAGGTGGAATTAGGGTGAATATGAAACCACATCGAATTACTTAAGTCATATCATAGGGTATTTCCAAGTACCATAATAAATTTTGATAGACATGTGATGAGACTGAGAGCGAAATCACGAATCCAACGCAACAAACAACATAAAAAATGAAGTCCTCTAGCCCCCAATATGCTAATTTGAATAAAATGCCCTTAACATGAAATAAGCTTTATTTACTAGGGTTTACTATATACTAATGAAAATGACACTTTTTACTATTCATTTGACATTTACCTTTTTTCAAATTACCTTGGTGTAGAGTGATCCAAGATGCTGAGCTATAAGACCTACAAGCCCCCTAGATTGGACATAGTTCACAACGAGGTGGCAAGAGGTGTACTTTGAAAAATGGTGAGTGGAATTTGCTCTGCCTTTTCATCATTTTCATGCATTTACTGTGCTTTTTCATGTATTTTGATTAATTTTAGGACCCTATAAAAGATTGGCGCAAAGCGTCCATCTTTGCCACAAGGCGTCCATTGCTAGTGTAAAGTGTCCTAAATTGTCTAAAGTGTCCAAGACCCCCCATCCAAAAATGGCATAAGTGTCCAAATTGGCTATAAAGTGTCTTAGAGCAACTCTAATGTTATTTAATTGATGAATTTAGGATTTATTTTGTGCATTTTGCTATTTTAAATTCCTCCTCGAGCTCAAAAACACCTTAGAGGGAGACAATTTTATTTCCTTTGGGAGTCTGTCACTTAACTATTAGAGGAGGAGGTTATCCTTCTATAGGATGTAGGATTTTTTTGGGTATACCTCATGCCACCTATGAGGTATCATGATGCCATGCTAATGGCCTTGGTAGAGATATGGGATGCTAACACTTGTACCTTCCATCTTCATTGGGTGAGATGATTGTTACTCTAGAGGACATACATCGCATCCTGTGGGTTCCTATTCGGGGCGAGGTCATACACTTAGCAAATGATTGATCCTTATGAAATATGTGAGATGATATTATATATTTTCTATAGTGGCCTATCTGATGATTGAGCATCGGTCCACACATTGAGCTTAGATGGATTCTACATGTGCAGACACCACCTCTACAGTGGATTTTGATCACTACCATAGCACTCACATTGGTACTAGATAGTCGAAGAGCACACTTAGATGGTGGACTTGTACATATTATTAGGGACATGGAGGAGCACAAGACCGTTTATGCTTGTGGTTGTAGTATGCTTGTGCATCTATAGTATGATTTGGGATGATTTGTATACCAGACCTGGACAACATTGTACATTGTACACTCTTGCAAGTATGGTGCTTCAAGCACATCACATGTACTAGGTTGATCAGATTTCTAACCATAGCAGCCATGGGTTACCCACGGGCCTTCAATTATGCACTAAGGTGAGCATGGAAGGAGGGGGATTTACTACACTAGTAGATTAGGTTTGATCGACTAGATGAGGATGATATCTACTGGAAACTATATTTGAGGATTCCCTAGTGGACAAATGACAAACATGATCTCATTAAGCAGTAGCAGAACCTATTTCTTCTAGGAAAACATGATTACATAGTGAGACCATTCTACTATGATCGTATCATGCATTAATTTGGACATGTTTGGGTACCACCATGGGCCTGACTAAGATATCTACAATTAGCATAGAGCACTCCTAGACCTGGGGACAGTCATCAGATTACTATTGAGGATGTATACAATAGTGGTTTAGAGGACGAGGAAAAAAACACGCCCCCAGTCTTCAAGGTTGATGATGTAGGCACTACTCGGGCCTATGACGATGGTGGGTTGCAGCATGACCAACTCTTGTCTTTCCCATTCACTACCTATAGGCCATGCCAAACCTCTTTCAAATTGCAGAGAGGACAGGGAAGATGAGCAGGTAGATGGAGATATAGATGATGATGACACCATGCCTGACATATTTCTAAGTTTAGATGAGGAAGAGGATGAGGATGAGGAAGAGTCCCAATCTATAAGTGAGGATTCTGATGAGATAGAGGAGGATCCCATTTCCATCGATAGGAGAGACACACCCCCTACTAGAGTCACAAGATCACATGTTGTATCTAGATAAGAGATCCAAAATCATGAGTGTGGGGAGGGAAGTAGTAGCAAGTCATCCACACCTCCCACATAGAAGGGACCACCATTGTATGCTTATACCCCAATTGGTGAACTGGAAATATAGGTGATGATTTGATATTTATGTTTTCATTACACTCTTTAACTTTATGTATATGATTTATATATATATATGATGTGTACTAATATCTTTTATGTTTTCCATCTTGCAGGGTCCACATGAGAGTGGTGTGAGCTCTATCAATGTGTTACTACAAAGATGATGCCTACACTATGCATGGAGGATGATCTACTGTCAAAATATGTGTCCCCACCTTCCGCAGGGCAACATGCAAATCTCTTCAAGAATTTTTCTATATTGAGGACATTGTATGATAGCATGACTAGACGTGTTGACCTAGCTATTATACAATTTTCTACACTATAGTCAACATTGGATGAGCTCTGAACCTCCTAAGGTCCATCAAATAGCAGGATATATTCTGCTCTTTGAGTGGAAATCTCAAGGCTGGAGAGAGATATGGCTAGACTACAGGTAGAGAGAGATTGCATAAAGTAGAAGTGTGTTGAGGCAATCATACAAGAGACAAATATGAGAGGAGAGGTGGGGGGTCTACAACTATCTATGAGGTCTATGAGCAAGACACCATCACAATCCACTGTCTCATGGTGGAGGAAAACACCGGGCGTTGAGGGGTCTAGTAGTCACAAGACCTATTAGCATTGTATTCATTGATATATGTACTTGAAATTTTGATGATATACATGATATACGAGCATTTACTTTTTTATGATCTTATGTTGAATTAAATTTCAATGTGATTTATTAAATATGCTTTGCAAGAATGTCTACTAAATATATCCATGATTTAATGTTTATGTGATCTAATTAAAACTTTTCAGTTTATGTTAGATGCTACATTATGTTTAAGTATGCTATGTTAACTTAAATGCACCTATGATCTAAATGCATCTAAGGATCTAAAATAGTATGAAAAATAAAGTAATAATTCAAAATGATTGAACAATCACTTTAGACTCTAAGACACACTATATTGTCAAGGAATGAAGCAATGCAAGATAAAATAGAACACAATCTACCTTATCTAACAACACTGCTTTAACACACCATTCAAAAGAGAGGATATTACACATAATATCGACACAAATGTGTGGGATTGATAGGTTCTTTTAAGGGTGTACCATCCATTTCCATTAATGTGTAGGATTTGAACCCATAGTTTTCTTTGATGAAATAAGGTCCTAACCAGTTAGGGCTAAATTTTCCTTTTTCGTGTGAGAGAGCATTAACATTTCTCTAATTTTGATATAACACCAAGTCACCTTTACTAAATGTGTGAGGGATGACATTATCATTATAACCACATTGCATTTTTTTGGAATAAGTTTGAAGATGCTCAAGAGTGTTGATACATTGTTCATCAAGCATTTCAAGTTGATGCAACCATTTCTCTTTATAAGTAGTATCATCGATAAGCCCTTTAAGAGCAATTTGCAATGAATGAATTTCTAACTCTAAGGGCATTATTGCTTTAGCACCATAAACAAGGTTATAGGGAATGTTTCTGGTAGATGTTCTAACACTTGTATGGAAATCCCACAGTGCATAGGTTAGTTGAGTATGCCAATCTTTGTTATGTTTACTTACTTTTTTTCACAAATTTTTTCAAAAGTCTTATTAATTGATTCTGCTTGTCTGTTTGATTGTGGGTAATATGGCATCGAAAAGCGATGTTGAATATAAATATTTCCAATAATTTCTTCATATCATTGTTCTTAAATAGATTTCCATTATCTGAAATCAATGTGGAAGGGAGACCAAAGCAAGCAATAATATGTTCCAATATGAAATGACATATTGCATCAGTTGTCATGGAACAAAGAGGGATAACTTCTACCCATTTTATAAAATAGTCAGTTGTAGTAATGATAGATGCATGTCTAGTGGAAGAGGGTGGTGATATCTTTCCAATAAGATCCAAACCCAAAACCGAGAATGGCCAAATAAGAACTTGAGCACAAAGCTCAGAAACAAGAGCATGAATAAAATTGTTGCGTTATTGACATTTATGACATTTCTTCACTTACGCAAAACAATCTTATTCCACGTATCTCTAATAATATCCTCTATGAACCAATTTTTGAACTAACGATCTTCCTCCAAAATGGACCCCATAAGCACCTGCATGAGCTTCTTGAAGTGCTATAGGCATTTCAGATTGTTGAAGACATCTAAGTAAAAGACCATTAAATGATCTTCTATATAAAACGTCTATGAGGATTATATACTTAGATGCAAGTTTTTGAAGACGAGCTGGAGTGTTCTTAGTTGTAGGCTTAGGAAAGGTACCATATTTTAAATAGTTGAATATCATTGCGTACCATTCCCTAGATTTTTCAGTATTGGTTAATAACACTTCTTTGCTTTTATCATCTATCAATATTTTAGGGATCATTTAAACTATAAATGTGAAATCAAAAAAATGATCTTCAAAAGATACAAGGGAAGCAGTGCTTTCCATTGCATCTGCATGTCAATTATCCTTTTGCGGTATGTTTTCGATCTTATATGATTCAAATTTATCTAATAATGTCACTGTGAGGTCCTTATATCGAATGATTTTATAACACTTTGCTTGATATGAACCATTTATTTGTTTAATAACTAGGAGGCATGTTGGCAACACAAGGGAAAACAACTAAGAAGGGGGGTGAATCAGTTGTCATAGAAATTATACAAATTAAACTTATTCTCATATCTAATATATAAACACGAAAGCATAAACAATCACCACATCAAAAACACACATAACACCAAGATTTTTTACATGGAAACCTTGTAAGGGGAACAACCATGGTGGAGGTTAATCTACAATATTATACTCTATTAAAAGTATAAAAGAATTATAAATGGGGAATGCACATGCATTCAGGCACACTTCCTAGAGCTCACTACTCGAATACAAAAGGCTTACTACCCAAAAGAAGACTCATTGTCTTATAGTCACATTTGGATTACATCCAAAAGATTTTGAACTGAGAAAATAACGTCTTCTAATGTTTGATTACAGTTTCGGTTAAGCACATAAACACTTTCTCCTGCTCACTCTTCTTTACACTTTACTTCTTCCTTCAAAATATTAGAACATTGTTCACACACAACACTCAACATACATTGTGCACTATTTCCTTCAAATGGTATAAACAATTGATCATATATATCCACAACTAAGGATAACATCAACTATATGTCAACCCAACAAAATATAAAATGTGTACAAACGGTTGGCCCAAATCAATAAACAATTATCAATGCGCACCAAACAATTCCAGCCAAAACATAGTAAGGACCCAAAACAACATCCTCAAATACAAAACACCTTCAAAAATTATGCCTCGAAGATCCGCAACACACGACAATCACCCTGTTAGCCATGATCATGAAAAACATGAACTCACAAAAGAAAATCACCAATCATGAACACAACAATCAATGAAAACCAACAAAAAAGATAGAGCATGATCTAGAAATATCCACAAGCATTATGAATCACCATCAAAGCATCTACAACAAATCAAATTACTAGAATCACATCATCTTCCTTTAGGAACACCAACTAAAGCAACAAAACAACCGTCAGAACACAAATACTCATAACTCAATCAAATCTTCATGCAAACCTCTGAAACTTCATGTGGATAATTTAGATATAATTTTAAACAAACCCTTTAATCCACAACATCTTATCATCAATATACTAAGCTAGCCACCATACTGAACTTCACTACATCATTGACAACCTGCAACTTATTTTATTATAATTTTCTCAATATCCTTGACATACACAACCTTAAAGACATTAATGCCAATAGTGTTGACATCAATGACAACTGCATATCATCAATATCCAACAATCTCCCCCTTTGGAATTGATGGCAACACATGATGTGAAAAACATCAACACAACTTTCTCTTAGCACTTTCTCCCCCTTATATTTTGACTCTTTTCTCCTTAACTCTTTCATAGTTTTTCACATGGCTTTTCTCCCCCTTTGACATCAATGAAAAAGATACACATTATCTTTCTCCACACAAGCTCTAAACCACATTTCTGAACATCTGACTACTCCCCCTGAGTAGCAACCACCACAACATCAATCTGGATCACAAGATATGACTATGAAATGCACAGAATGATGCAAGTCAATGCATATTAATTCTAATTAGGAAGGGTAATCACCCCTAGCTTCCCTCTGAGATACTCAAAAGTATCCTTAGGCAAGGGCTTGGTAAATATTTTTGCAATCTATTCCTTAGTGGGCACATACTCCAATCTGACTTCTTTTTCACTCAACTTCTCTCTCAAAAAGTGAAACTTGATAGATATATGTTTGGTTTTTGAATGCAACACTGGATTCTTAGAAATGTTAATTGCACTTGAATTATCATAGAATATAGCAATAGGTTCATCATACACAACTCTGATATCTTTCAACATATGCTTCATCCACAATACCTGAGTACAATTGTTAGTAGCAACAATGTATTATGCCTCTACAGTAGATAAAGAAATGGAATTATGCTTCTTACTTAACCATGAAATCAACTTCTTTCCCAAGAAAAATGCACCACCACTAGTACTCCTTTTGTCATTCACATCTCCTACCCAATCAACATCAGTAAAAGCACTCAAAGTAAGGTCATCTTCTTTAGGATACCATAGGCCAAAATCAACTGTCCCCTTCAAGTACCTAAAAATCCTCTACATAGCTATCACATGAGATTCCTTAGGATCAACTTGAAATCTTGCAACAATGCATACAACATTCATGATATCGGCTCTAGTTTGAGTTAAATAGAGCAATCCACCAATCATGGATTTGTATCTAGTCTGATTTGTTTTAAGAGAATCATCATCTTGTGTTAACTTACATCCAGTCACCATAGGTGTACCAATTAGTTTTGAATCTTCCATACCAAACTTCTTTAGCAATTCTTTCACATACTTGGACTGAGATATAAAGATCCCTCTATCTAGATGAGTAATTTGCAATCCCAAAAAGAATTTTATTTCTCCAATCATAGACATATCAAACTCACTCCGCATCTCATCAGAAAACTTCATGCACAAACTATCATCTCCTCCAAAAATGATATCATCAACAAAGACTTCAACAATCAAATCTTTATCATGATCAATCTTGAAATATAAATTACTATCAATAGTACCTTTATTAAATCCAAGCTTCAACAAATACTTGTCCAATCTGGCATACCATGCTCTTGGGGTTGCTTAATTCCATACAATTCTTTCTTCAACTGACAAACCATATCTCCCTAATCAGTGAATTGAAATCCATCAAGTTGCTCAATATACACTTCTTCTTCTAGTTCACCATTTAGAAATGTTGACTTGACATCCATCTAATAACCTTGAAGTTTTTGTAAGCAACATAAGCAAGAAATAGTCTCACGGCTTCAATCCTAGCAATAGGAGCAAAATTTTCTTCAAAGTCAGTTCCTTCCATATGAGAATATCCTTTACACACCAGTCTTTCTTTGTTTCTAACAACTTCACCTTGCACATTTAGTTTGTTCCAAAAGAACCATTTAGTTCCAATTACATTTTTGTCCTTAGGTCTAGGAACAAGAATCCCTGTATCATTCTTCTCAATTTGCAGTAGTTCTTCTTTCATTGCTTCCACCCAATGTTCATCTTTGGATGCTTCATTGACACTATTAGGATTAGTCTTTGAGATCAAACAATATTCTTCTGCAATTATTCTCCTAGTTTGGACACCTTTGTTCTTATCACCAATAATATAATCTTCTGAATGATTTAGTCTTACATACCTTGGAGTCTTAGGGTATTCTTGAACTTTAGGCTCTTGTGATCTCACTTCTACACTTTCACTAGTTCCTTCCTCTTGATTTTCCTAATTCACTAGAATGATTTGAACTTGATTTCGAGTCTGAACTTTCTTTCCTTTATTTGAACTATCATTCTGAATGTCTGAATCATATCCATAGGTCTTGGATGGTCTAACTATGTCTTCATCAACCTTGATATTAGTACTTTCAATTAATTTCCTCAATCTCTTATTGTAGCACCAGTAGGCTTTACTTTTAGTAGAATAACCAAGAAAGATTCCTTCATCACTTCTAGCATCAAACTTTCCTATATCTTCATCTCTTTTGATATAGAATTTACTCCCAAAGATTTTGAAGTATCTAATAGTATGCTTATGACCATACCATAGCTCATAAGGAGTCTTACCGATATCACCTTTGACATGTACCCGATTGAGAGTGTAAACGATAGTACTCACAACTCTAGTAGATATGCGGAACATTTCCTTCCAACATCATGGTTCTAGCAGCTTCTTGAATTGTCATGTTCTTCCTTTCCACAACTCCATTTTACTGAAGGGTCCGCGGGGTAGATAATTGTCTCTTTATTCCATGTTCTTCACAAAAAGAATTAAATTCATCAGAAGTGAATTCACCACTTCTATCTGATCTTAGACATTTAATCTTTAGACTTTTCTCTGTCTCAACCATAGTCCTAAAAATCTTGAATTTCTCTAGAGCTTCAGATTTTTCCCTTAAGAAAGTAACCCACATCAATCTAGAATAATCATCAATAAGTAACATGAAATAACTTTCTCCTTGTAAACTTCTAACTCTAGAAGGACCACACAAGTCAATATGCACAAGCTCCAACACTTAATTTGAAAAATGATGTTTTCTTCGAAATGAAACTCTAGTTTGCTTCCGTAATTGACATTCCTTGCATATAATATTAGTAGGTTTTATCAACTTAGGAAGATCTCTCACTACCTGAGTAGAACTTATCTTTATAATATTATCAAATTTTACATGACACAGTCTCCTATGCCACAACCAACTTTCATCAACTTGAGAAATTAGACAAATTTTACAAGTAACACTTAGGTGAAAGATATTACCTTTTGTTTTTGTACCAAATGCAATCACATTTCTAGAACTCCCCATTATTCTACACTTTCCATTCGTGAATTGAAGATTGTATCCCTTATCAATCATTTGTCCAATTCTTAAGAGATTATGATTCAAACCTTCCACATATAGAACATCATCAATATTATGCTTACCATCAAGAGAAATGGATCCTTTGCCACGAATTACACAAGCTTTGTCATCACCAAATCTTACAACACCACCATCATACTTTTCCAAGCTCACAAATTTACTTTTATCCCCTATCATGTGATGAGAGCATCCACTGTCAATCACCCATTCATCTTTTTCTTCAACTCAGGAAGCTAGAGCTTTCTCCACATTTGTGCAACTAGTAGATTCAATAGATACTAAATCATTTTCCTTGATAGCAATAAACACCCATTCATCCTCACTTAAATTCCCTTTATTAGATTCATCATCTGTCACACCTTCATCAGCAACATAATAACACTTTCTTTGGAATCTAGGCTTGTTAGGTCTTGGCTTAAGAACTCTTTCTAGACACCTTGAGGAAAAATGACCTATCTTATTGCAAGAAAAACATTTAAGAGGAAATTTACCTTTATACTTACCTTCTCCTCTAGCTACCCTCTTGACAATAAGTGCTTCAAGCTTGTCTAGTTTTCTCTCTTCTTCTTCAATCTCTCTCATTTCCTGCTCATACTTGGACATTTTTCTAGAAGAACTTTCTCCTGGATCATATCTTTGCTTATCTTTTATAGAGATATTAGCTTTGAATGTAGATTTTGTCTTAGGAAGAGATTCACCAAACTCACTTAACTCAAAAGCAGTAAGCTTACCAATCAACATGTCTCTGGTTACAATTGTTAGAGTCCCAATCTCCTCAATAGTAGTAGCTTTGTGTTTGTATGCAACAGGAAAGGATCTGAGCACTTTAGCAACAATTTTTTATTCTTCCAATGTTCCACTAGCACATTTGATACTACACACAAATTCATTCACTCTCTGCATAAAAGAAGTGATGTTCTCATCTTCACGCATTCTCAAAATTTCATATTTCCCTTTCAGGCTTTGCAGCTTAGCAATCTTCACATGGGTATCACCTTCATACAAAGTTTCCAACTTTTTCCAGATCTCATAAGCAGTCTTTTGCTCCATTACATTTTTCATTTTGGAATCAGTTAGAGCACTCAACAATGCTTCCTTAGCCCTGGTATTATACTCGACTTCCTAAATCTCACTTGCAGTAGAAGGACCATTCTATAGGATGATATAAATATTCTTTGTAATTGTCTAGTAAGGTTCACCAATGCATCTCAGATGACACTCCATTCAATTTTTCCATAGAGAATAATTAGTTCCATCAAATCTCAGACTATCCTTCTTATATTTCACCATCCCAAATCACCTCAAGCTATTAAACTTCTTCCGAGGAACCTACTCTGATACCAATTGTTGGAAACACAAGGGCAGACAACTGAGAGGGGGGTGAATCAGTTATCATATAAATTATACAAATTAAACTTATTCTCAAATCTAATATATAAAAACGAAAGCATAAACAATCACCACATCAAAAACACACATAAAACCAAGATTTTTTATATGGAAACCCTATTAGGGGAAAAACCATTATGGAGGTTAATCCACAAGATTATACTTTGTTAAAAGTATAAAAGAATTATAAATGGGGAATGCACATGCATTTAGGCACACTGCCTAGAGCTCATTGCTCAAATACAAAAGGCTTACCACCCAAAAGAAGACTCATTGTCTTATAGTCACATTTGGATTACATCCAAAAGATTTTGAAATAAGAAAATAACATCTTCTAATGCCTGATTACAGTTCCGGTTAAGCACATAAACACTTTCTTCTACTCACTCTTCTTTACACTTTACTTATGCCTTCGAAATATTAGAACATTATTCACACACAACACTCAGCATACATCGCACACCATTTCCTTCAAATGGTATAAACAATCGATCATATATATCTGCAACTAAGGATAACATCAACTATATGTCATCCCAACAAAATATAAAATGTGTACAAACTATCAACCCAAATCAATAAACAATTATCAATGCGCACCAAAAAATGTCAGCCAAAACATAGTAAGGACCCAAAACGACATCATCAAATACAAAACACCTTCAAAAATTATGCCTCGAAGATCCGCAACACGCTACAATCACCTTGTCGGACATGATCATGAAAAACATGAACTCACAAAAGAAAATCACCAATTGCGAAAAAAATAGTCAATGCAGACCAACAACACAAATAGAGCACAATCTAGAAACATCCAAAAGCATCATGAATCACCACAGAAGCTGCATCTGCAACAAATCAAATTACTAGAATCACATCATCTTCTTTCAGGAACACCAACTAAAGCAATAAAACAACTATCAAAACACAACTACTCATAACTCAATCAAATCTTCATGCGAACCTCTAAAACTTCATGTGGATAAACTAGATATACTTTTCAACAAACCATTTAATCCACAACCTCTTATCATCAATATACTATGCTAGCCACCATACTGAACTTCATTGCATCATTGACAACCTACAACTTATTTTATTACAATTTTCTCAATATCCTCGACATATACAACCTTCAAAACATTAATGCCAATAGTGTTGACATCAATTACAACCACATATCAACAATATCCAACAAGGAAATCACCAAATACATAAATGTGTTTGACATCTAATGCTAGCATTGCACGTATACCAACTATTAAGGCTTTATACTCTACACTGTTACTTGTACATAGGAAGTTTAAACGAAAAGACAAGGGGATAGGCTTACCTGAAGGAGGGATTAATATAACCCTTTCCCTGGAGCTAGTTCAACACTTAGAATTGTCAAAGTATAATTCCCATGTTTCTTTTTATTTTTGAATAGTCAACACATTCTCATCACAAAATGAGTCTATATTAGGTATCGCTAGAGGAGACAGAGCATCAGCTAGTTGGTTGGTCAAGGCTTGTCCTTTGATTTCCTTTTGAGAGACAAATTTAAGATCAAACTCAGTTAACAACATAACTCACTTAGCTAAGCATCCTGATAAGTTTGTTTTAGCAAAATGGTGTTTTAAAGGATTGAATTTTGTCATCACATGGATTTCAACATTTAATAAGTAATGTCTCAATTTACTAGTAGTGAACACGAGAGCCAAACATTATTTTTTTATTGTTGTATATCATGTACATTGTAATCAATCAGGGTTCGAATAATGTAACAAATAGGATGTTCTCTACCACTATCATCTTTTTGAGGAAACAATGATGCAAGAGCATGGGCTGATGTTGTTGTATAAAGGATAAACGATTTATCTTGCATAGTAGGTTGTAAAATAGGTGGAGTAGCAAGATAATCTTTCAAACTCTCAAAGGAATGTTTACAGTCCTCATTCCAATTAAACTGAACCTCTTTCTGAAGGAGCTGTGTAAAGGGTGATGTTCAATCTGCTAAGGATGCTACAAAACAACAGATAGCTTGAATTCTTCCTTGTAAAGTATGCAATTGAGAAATACTTTTAGGAGGTGGCATGTTAATGATAGAATCAATTTTCTTCATGTCCACCTCAATGCCTCTATGAGATACTATAAAACCTAAAAAATTTCCACTATGTATGCCAAAGAAACACCTTTTTGAGTTCAATCTCATGTTATATTTCCACATTCTTTCAAATATTTTTCAAAGGATACCCACATTATCTTGTCTAGTTAAATATTTGGCTAGAATATCATCAATATAATCTTCCAAAATCTTATGTATGTAATCATGAAATATCAGTTTCATAGCTCTTTGATATGTTGCACCTATGTTCTTTAATCCAAAAGGAATAACTACCCAACAAAATTTTCCCCAAACTATAGTAAAAGTTGTCTTGTATTGATCTTGAGGGTTGCTAAAGATTTGATTATATCCAGAAAATCCATCCATGAATGACAACAAAGCGTGTCCCATAGTTGAATCTACTATCATGTCAATATTAGGAAGGGAAAATAATATTTTAAAGATGCTTTATTCAAATCACGAAAGTCTGTACACATCCTAATACAATTATTAGGTTTGGTGACTACAACAATGCTTGGGATCCAAGGAGAATAATCAATAGGTCAAATAAAACCAACTTCAAAGAGTTTCTCAATCTCAACCTTAACCAATAAATCTATTAGGATTCATCTTTTGTATCTTTTGTCTCACTGGTTTACCATCTTCTTCAAGGACTATGTTGTGTGTCACTATCTTAGCATTGATACCTGACAATCTCTGAATAAGTCAAAGCAAAGAGTTCATGAAATTCATGAAGTAAAGCTTCATGATATTCTTGTTCATCTTCATCAAGGAACTTTCTTATTTGAATTACTCTTGCCTCGTTAGTTGTATCCATTGGTATGCTGATTGTATCACCCAAAGGAAGTGCATTTTGTTTCAGAATTCTAGGATTATATTCTTCTTTGTCCTTATCACTCTCATTACTTTTCTTCTCTTCATCCACTTGTTAAGCACTAACCATAGCATATGTGACCCATTTATTTTTAGGAGTAATTGAATTATCATAAACTCCTGAAATTTATTTCAAAGCTTCATCATCTTCAAATTATTCCAATGATTCTTCACAAGTTGTATCAATCAATTCAGGATGCTTCAAAGTGAGAGTTATTTTAGTGGAGTTACACATGACAATGTTGATGTTGAGTGATGGTCTTTTCATTGCTTGTGTTATCTTAGAAGGACAATACCCCAAACTACTTTTTGTTTCTTGTGTGATAGGCTCTATAGGAATACAAATGCCTTGTTCTTTATTTCCACATCCTTTTCCATTATAACCAATTTGTTTTATGAACTCATAACCTCTTCCATAAAGTCTCTCCATCTCTTTCGGGTTTGGCGGTTGTTGGTAGTCTATTTCATCAAAGTTCGTTGTGTAGATTGTGTTTTGTTCTAGAGTAGATAAAGTAGATGCTTGTGAGTTTTCTTCCAAATTATGCGTTCACATTACCATTGGTTATTTTTGTTTTCTCTTGTTTCTTTTGTTGTAATTTCATATTCTCCCATGAATTTTGGTGTGAAATCTAAGGAACCCCAATCATCTTCTAATAACTTAGTAACTTCATCAATCTTCGTCTCATGTTCTTCCTTCATAACTTCCACTTTTGTAGTTGATTTCAGTGATTTCAAAGGATCTCATCCTTCTTTCTCAGCAATCAAACAACTTTTAGGTTCAAGATCATCTTTTAGTGTGTAAACTTTATTGTCATAAACATATTTCATTACATGGTGAAGGGTAGAGGGCACTCCATTCATTTCATGAATCCAAGGTCTTCCCAAGAGGAGATTGTAAGAGAGATCATGAGGCCTAACATGGACTAGAGTTTTTGATGTTACTTGTCCAACTTTAATAGTAATGCGAGGACTCCAAGTGGTTTTTTTCCTATGTTATCAAACCCATGGATAGACAAATAATCAGGGACAATGTCACTCTTATCCATATCAATCTTTTCCAAAAGGCTCGCACTACACACATTAAGGGGAGAATCATTTCCAACAAGGGTTCATTTTATCGTGATTTGATTAACATAGGCTATTATCATGAATGCATCATGCCATTTTTGAAGTTACAAGGAGGGTAACTCTCTTTGGTGAAAAAAATACATCTAAATTAACCTCATTCATTCCTTGAACTAACGTTGCCACATCATTTGAATTTGTATTAGGAGGAACCATAACTTGTTGCAAGGTTGTTTGAAGCATACTATGGTAATTTGGTGAAGCTTGAATAAGATCCCATGGGGATATCTTAGCAGGTGTATTCTTAAGTTGTTCAACAATATTATATTCCTTTCCATTATTTGAGGGTAAGCAAGGAGCGCTAGGCAAGATAGGTTGAGGCAAAGGTAATGAGACATGAGTCATTTGTTGTTGCCTATTGTTCCTTGTATTGTATGTGTGTGCAATGGTATTGTAACCTGTTTTTTGTGAAGCATTGTTATCGTCAAGTGTAGGCTTGTTTTTAGGTGGTTCTAGGATAAGCATGGGTTTGTTTTGAACTTGAGGATTTTGCGAAGGAGGGTAAATGATAAGTTGTGGTGTGATTGTGTTAACATATTTTTGTTTTGGGTTGTTATGATAAGCCTTAGTGAAGGAGCCATGCGAGATGAAATCCTCGAGGGCTTCATCTAACATGTCAAATTCATCATTACTAAAGGGCTTGACGGATAGGTTAACTGTGAAGAAGAGATTTGACATAATCAAATAACTATGCTTTCTCCATGGGTCTTGTTCAATGTTTTTATTTTTTTTTAATTTTCTAATGATTGTAAAATGTAAATTAATGTATCTAATGATATAATAATGCTGGAACCGAGAGAAATTTTCAAAAATATAATACTATTTTTAACTGAAATATGCAAGAAATTATTTTCCCAACATTGCAAAATCTAACTAAATGATCAACAAATTAAATGCAAAGAAAAATTGCTTCAAAAGACTACTTCCCAAATCTACCAACAAAAACAAAAAATACATTGCCAGAAATTGGAAATCACTCAAAAATTTTGTTGCTAGAATTTGTACAGGGACTCATTCGCCCTAGGGAGAATGGGTCCCAGATTAGGGTTCGATAACAAGAACAAAAATGAAAATCATACAATATAAATCACTCAGAAATTTGGCTGATCAAGAGTGTACAGGGACTCATTCGCCTATGGAAAATGGGTCCCTAATAAGGATTTTCTAAATTTGACTTTTGTCTTTATGAGTTGATCCTATGTGTTTGTTTTTTCAGGTTTGTAATAGTCAATTCTATAACATATTTTCTAGATTTTGAGTCTCTAAATGAAATGTTGACTAAGGTTGAATGATGAATAAGGTAATGATTTTTAATGTGTAATATGAATCTAAATGATTGAATGATGATTTCAATGCAAAACAAACTTATATCTAATGCGATATTCTTTTTGATTTTTAGTGAATATAAGCAATGCAAACATGCAAGTTTACCCTAAATACAATGTTCAATAAAGCAAAAAAAACCCTAAATGCAATGCAAGTAATGAAATTCTAATGCAAACTATTGCAAACTAAGATCTAGGGAATGAATGCACTCTAAATCAGAAATTAGGATGTTCAAAAGGTCGGGTTCACCAAAATGAAACATAGGTAAAGGGGGACAATAATATGACCCTCTTCTCCACTATTTCATTCAAGAAATGACATCCAAACCATGAAGTAACTATCAACCCAAAAGGTGAGTCAAATCAATATTTGGGATCTTGTAACTTCTCCTTTATGCAAGGACGAGGTGGTGAGTCAAATCACACCTTAGGGAGAAGAACTTAAACTAGCAAAGCAACTCTAAACCTAAATCTACAAAGTTCAATGAAGAAATCAATCACAAAACAAAAGGAAATAGTGAGCTTTCTGAAAAAACTGAGAATAAGGAATGTTGTGCACCTGGTCAAAACTTCTTTCTACAACCCTATCAAGGACTCATTCGCTAGGTGGAAAATGGGTCCTGGTAGGCTTGTTTGACAGGCTCTGAATTTGGAACTGTAGTTTGTAAACTTTAAAATCTACTGCCTTAGGAATCGTAACATGGACTCATTTGCTAGGTGGTGAATGGGTCCTAATAGGCTCTACCAGAAAAATCTTAATCTAATCTTGAAGTTCCAGACTTGCAATTCTTTCCTGTACTTGAAATTATTGCTTTCAAATTTGAATATGTCATAATCTGCAAAACAAATTTTGATGCATGTTAGTGGATAGGGGTTTTCCTTAGTGAAACCCCAAGTTTGGTAATTAAACCTTGATGATGAATGGAAATCTGAAACATGAAATGTGTGTGCAATCGTAACCTTAAGTGTGTCAAAGATTAAGATCTCTAATGATGCAAAGAAACCCTACTCAATTGTGTTAGAATACGATCATAGAATGAACATGAGCAATGCAAAATACCTACTTTAGGAGATCACAAATCCCCTTAATAAGTCACAAAACTAATTGTACCTCTCTTTAGGTTGAAAATAGAATGATCATAGAAGATGGAATCACTTATGAAACAAGTCATTAGGCTTGGATGAATCTCATGGTGCTTCTCCCAAAACCTAGAATCAATCATGATTCTCCATAGGCATCTATCATCACCTCTTCAATAATGCTTTCAATCTTTGACAACAAAATGAGCTTGAAGACCTACAAAAACACTATAATGCTACTCCAATACTTCACTCTTTCTTGCTTCTTGAATATGAATGCTCGATCTCATGAAAATTTTCTCTAGATTCTTAGATGAAACTATGTGAAATAACCTTGTATTTATAGATAACTTAAGATTAATTCCAAAAATTCAAATATCACAAGCCGACATCAAATCTTGGATTTCAAATCATTAAAATACTGCCAAAAACATATTCCAAGGGGTGGTCCTAGGGTTAAGTGAGGACACATTCGCCATGTGGTGAATGGTTCCTAGCACACTTCACTAGGACACACTTCGGGGGATGTTAAATGTTATTCCAAGATAAGGTCCTAGGACCTAGTGAGGACCCATTCACTCGATGGTGAATGGGTCCTAGGTCACTAACCTAGGACACACACCTTGTAAAATTAAGTGTTGTGTAATGTCATTAATAAATGTTTGGTTTTATCCCTTAGAATTTGCAATTAATTAGGCTTGGATTTGAATTAAAGGGGCCAATCAAGGAAAATCAACCTTAATCAATTAATAAAGCCCTAGATTAATGTGAAAGTGTAAAGAAACACTTTACAACACCCAAAATAAGGCACCATTAAGTTCAATTCATTAAAAAGGGCCCTAAAATTAATGTGAATGTGTAAAACACATTACAACACTAAATCAAGGCATAATTAAGCTTTTTTTAATATTAATTATTCCCAAGTTAGGTGTGAAAAAAGGATACTTTTTTCTACACTACACTATGATATTGATAGTGTTACATCCAAACTTATTTAACTAATTATTTTTTGTGAGATTTGATGTAGATACAACGTAAGCTACTCAAGACGACAATTAAATTATAGGAGGAGAAATGTTATGAAACTTTTTTCTCAAAGTGAAGTTATGAAATAATTAAAAGGAGATAGAACAATGAATGATAACATGATCCTTTCGTTAAAATGGAGATTAATGAAGAATATTTATGAAAAATATTATAAAAGAGAGTAATAATTGAATTTCTTAAATAATAAATTAAGGTACCCCTTGTGAAAGGGTGTGATGGTTTGAAAACTAACCCTTAAGGCTTATATAAAGAAATTATGTGAGACTTAGAAAGGGACATGAAGATCACTCAAGAAAGAATAAAATGGTTTGGTGGACTTATGGGAATTGGAGAAGGGGAACACAAGGGTGACCAACTTGGGGTATAGAGCACATTGCATATTATCCTGGCCAAGGCTTTGTGCAAGTAGGAACACCTTTATGTGAAAGTAGGCATAGGTTGTATTTTTACACAGGTCCTCCAAAGTGTGCCATAGTAAGAGCCAATACCACCGACATTTTCCTAGGGTGAGAATGACCTTTCCAAGTTTTATGAATCAAATATGTATTGAACTTATTATTATTCAAAGTTTTTAGTTATAAATGAGATGAAGTTGATTTAATTAAATTATTTAAAGATGTCATTTGTTATTTATTAATCATATTCATATTGTTGAATGCCAATTTATATGGTGGTGTTCTTAATATGCTTAAGTCTTAAGATAGTTAAACATTGGTAAATGAGAATTTTGTATCTAACTTTTAGGTATACCTTATAATATTTAAACTTAAATAATAACACTAATAAATTTGCTAATGTATAAATTAGCTCTTATATATCAATTGAATCTATTCCTATTTTATATTTCAAGAAAATTAGCATTACAATCATGAAAACCATCATGTTCCATTTGAGTTACCAAACAAAGAATTCAATCATCTCAAGGAATAAATGAGACAATAGTATAAGAGAGTGAAACCATCTAATGAAAATATCAAGTCTCTCAACAAAGCAATTATCTTGCAAGTGAAAAGTTATTACCAACTAAGAAATAGGCAATTGGGTGCCACATGCCAAGATGGAGGCGTTGTTTAAGAACAAAAAACTACACAATTATATAAAATAAAATAAAATGATAATAATGCAGAGTGAAGTGCAAATACAAATGGAGGGAAGTCACTGCCAAGGAAGAAGATGCATATGCTAGATCTATGCATTCTTGCAAAAGAAATATGTTCCTAAGAAAGAAATTGTTGATGTACCAACCAACTATGTAGAAAATTTAAAGGTTGTTAGAAATAATGCTAAACATAAGCAAGTTAATAAAACAAAAAATATGAAACATAAAGTGGCTAAAAAAGTTGGAGAAGCAATCAACAAAAAATAAGTTGTACTAGTGATTAGGTAATTCCTTTCATCTCTAACAATAATGTTGTGATTGTTCCATTTTCCACTCCCTTGCCAACACATTAGCCAATCGACATGGCTTAAGCATCAAGTTAGATAAAAATTCAAGTCCTTGTTAAGGAGTTGTTGACGATATTTAAGCATAGGGAAAGGAGATTTCTTTCTATCAATGATCTTATTATTTTTTAACCAACTAACAAAACCTATAGATGTTCCCAAGGTAGTACAAATGAGAATAGTGTTCAAGAGACACTTGGAATATACTTGGGAATTGTGTTTACAAGTAAAAAATAGGTAGTTGACCCCTTTGAATCATCTTTGTTGGTAAATGGTTTGATGGTGCATAATTTTCATTCTATATTCTATGACATCCAAACAAATATTTCCTTTAAAAGTCATAAACTAGATAGGCTTGAAAGTTTCAAAATATTATGGATAGTGGTTTTCCCTAGATTCTCATGAAATCAATGTAATTTCAATGAAAAATGATGTTGATGTGTAGCTTGTTTTTTATTAGGGGTAAAACAGGTTTTGATGGGATCCAAAACCTAGTACAAAATGGTTTTGAAGGGACTCACAACCCTATCAAAGAAAAGCATGCTCTAAATAAGATACAACGCATAGAAACAATAGCCCAACAACAACCGCTAAAAGAAAAACATGACTACATAGGCTACATCAAATAGACAAGCAAGGGACTGAGACCCCTTTACAAACTAGTTTTAACCAGGTCCATAAACCCTTAGATACACAAAGAATCCACCTGCATCTACCAAGCATCAACAAACTAGCCACTCATGGATGACACCACCTCGAGCCAAGAGAGATAACCAACATAGTGGTGTAGAACACCATCAAACTCCTAAAAAAAATGCCAGCAAATCCAACAAACCCACCTCAATAGGGGAGTTAGAGAGAACGACACCATCAAACTCCTAAACAAAAATTCTAGCAAATCCAACAAACCCACCTCAATAGGGGAGTTAGAGAGAACAATAGACCACTGGAGCACATCGACCAACTTGCAACAACACCCAACAAAATCACCAACCCCAACTCCACCTCAATAGGAGGGAGCTCCCCTCTATAGGAGAGAAATAAATGAGATCCCAACCCTCCAAAGCCATCACTCTTTTTCCCACACATGCTCCACCTTGATAGGAACTAGTAGAAGAGATAAATCCCCATGAAACCTACAACACCCACCTCCACCTCAATAGAAAAGGGCTCCACCTCAATAGGAGTAGTCTCCACCTCCATAGAAGACACCAACTATAGATCCAGAGGGAAAACTTCAGAAGGAAGGGTAGTCACAACCACCTTTGGAAAAGCAAGGTACTAAACCAAGAAAGAGGGAGGATGCACTTCAACCTCCAGAGAAAAAACCAATAAATCTGAGCCTTAAGAAAAAGAAAATGAAACAACTTAGCCCACATAATACCCATGATCCTCAAAATAAAGAAGCCAACAGTCCTGTCACCACAAAATAACAAGAAGCCAAAAATGAAGCCAAAACCACTCAGAATAAAGCCCAAGAACAGAAGAGCCTTCAACCAAAACATCAAATCATCCCTCAACTTAAAATCAACATAAGTCCCACCCTCTTCAAGCTCACAAAACCCATCCCCAACAACAAGATCATCAAAGAACAAGGGAACTCAAACCTAGCCCAAAAGGGACAAAACCCTCCAATCAACAGAGGACCCAACAACACAGATCTTCCAAAGGGATAAGAAACCCCACAATCATTAGCATGAAAGACCAAAAGGGGAAAATCGGAGCCCAAAATAAACACAGGCCCTAAGCCAAACCAAAACACCACCTGAAGGCAACTTGAACTATACCAACAAACCCCAGAAAAAGGATAAACAAGAGAGAGCAAGGGCCCTGTAGTAGAAAATAGGAAAACCACAAGCCAATGAGAGGAATAAACTACACCTAGAAATCACCACAAAACCGCACCATCAACCTCTCCACGGTCACCAAAAGCAGCAAAGTCGATAAAAGGAGAACAACAACAGAATAGTCCATTCTTCACTGCTCCAACCCTCTTAACAAAACAAGGGGCACCAACCCCCTAACAAATTTCCATAGGTCCTATTGAAGAACCAAGGCCAAAGAGAGAGCCTCACGCCAAGAAACAAGGGGACCATAATAGAAAGAAACAAAGCCCAAAGACACCAAAGAGAATCTGGACCTCCCCACTTCGTCTACACCAAATCTCCACCACAAAATAGCGCTAGGCCCTCTCGACACCACACATCCAACAAAAAAGCACAATCTCCCACAACCAAAAGAGGAGATGCCAAAAGCCAAGTGCCATCAGGATCATCGTCAACATCGCCATCCTCATCCAAGGAAACGTTCAAGCCTCCACCCCCTTGATCACTCCTACTCAAAGATCCCACTTGCTCCATTATTTGATGTGTAGCTTGTTGCATACCCTAGTAAAATATTTTCTATTGACCTAATCATAGTTGATTGTCCAAATAAATGGGGTATGCTAATATCTATGAAGTGACAACCTCAATTGGTGGTAGCATTTAGATGAAATTTTCCTATGCTACTATACCATGTTACACAAGAAATAAGTGTAATTGCATAGAGAAAATAAGATGTTACATATTATGGAGAATATAGATGAAGCAAAGAATGAAATTTATTACTTTTCAATATTGAACTTGATTATTTTGTTCAATAATGTGATGATGAGTTTGAAAATTAGGTAGACCCTATTTTACCCCCCCACATCAATATCTAGGAAATAATGGAATTTGGAACATGAATTTTGATGGTGTGTGTTCAAGAGAAGGAGATGCATCAAGATTTGTATTGGTCTCCCTTGAAGGAAAAACTTATAAGTTCAAATTTAATTTGAAATTTGAATGCACTAATAATGTGGCTAAATATGAAGCTTTGTTGCTTGGTTTGAATATGGTTCCAAATATGGGATCAAATGCCTTAGAGTGCATGGTGATTCAGAACTTGTAGTGTATCAAGTTAGAGGCACATATGCTACAAAAGAGAAAATATTGAGAATGTACATGAATGGTGTATGGGATACCATTGAGGTGTTTGATGCTTTCAACATCAAAATGGGTTAAAAAAGATAATAATACAATAGTTGATTCTCTCAAGCTTTATTATCTTCAATATTTGATGCTTTCTTTGCCTCCCCTTAATGCAGGTATAGTGTTGAAATTCTTACTAGACCTAGTATTCCAAACAACATTTGTAATTGACAAGTCTTCAATGATGACTAGTAGATTTATGAGTTCCTAAATTACATTGGTCATTTTGAAAGTCAACTCATGGATTTGTGGCCCATGGTGGAAAAGGATGAAGAAGGTAAGAAGAATCTCTTTGAAAATGAAATTATTCAACTCAAAACAAGTACTATTCCAAGAAATCTTGTCACTTTAAAAGGAATATTTGATAGTGTCAATTGTTATGAGACAAGAAGTAAGCCTATTAGTGAAGATGATGTAGAAGGTGTGAACTTAGGAATTGAATCAACTCCTAAGATGATCTACATTGGTAAAAGATTAAAACCAACAGACAAGCAAATGTTGATCACATTATTAAAAAATAATAAAAGTTTCTTTACTTGGTCTTATGATGAGCTAAAGGCTTATATGGAAGATTTGTTTTAGCATACCATTCCACTAGAGCCTAAAAAAAACCCTTTAAGATAGAAGAAACATCTCATCAACCCCACTTTTTCCCCTTAGATGCTGAAGGAATTGTTGAAGACAAAAGAAGGCATCATAATCAAAATAATCAAACATTTAGAGTGGGTCTCTAACCTCACTCAATTAAGATAGAATAATGGATATATTAGGTTATGTGTGGACTTTATAAATTTAAATATCAATTCCATAAAGGATAATCATCCATTGCCTAGTATGGACCACTTGTTACAATAGGTATTGGGGTTTGAGTTGATGTCTATCATGAACAATTTCTTAGGTTACAACCAAGTCATGGTCGAATAATCTAAGTAGCATAAGACAACATTCAGCATACCATGGAGAACATTTTTTTATGTTTCTATGCCATTTGAGTTGAAGAATTTTGGAGCCACATTTCAAAGAGCTATGGATGTCACCTTTGCAAGCCTTATAAAAGAAGTCATGGTTGTCTACCAAGATGATCTAACTACATACTCTGAGGATCAAATGATCACATCAAGCATTGGAATTAGTATTCTAGAGGTGTTTAGAGTATGATATTTCTTTGAATCTCGTGAAATATATTTTTCACATGAAAGAAGGAAAGATTCTTTGGCATATCATGTTTAAGGAGGGGGTGAGGATTTATCTTGAACACATCAAATTTACTAACCTCATCCCTCACCCCATAATAGTTAAGATAGTCCAATAATTATTTGGGAAGATAAGTTTTGTTAGAAGGTTTGTATAGAAGATAAAGGCCATTTCATTTTTTTGAAAAAGGGACAATCATCAAGCTGGAACAAGGAATCAAATGATTCCTTTATAGAAATCAAAGATGTGCTTAAAAAGGATCTAGTGTTGGTGAGCTTGAATTATTCAAAGCCTTTTCAATTATTATTCTTTTCCTTATTTTAAATAGTTGTTGTTGTACTCTAGAAAAATGATGAAGGTTTACCACATAATGGAGCAGCATGACTATGTTCTTGTTAAGGTGGTGAATAATTTCAGACCTTATTTAGTAAGAAATAAGATTATTGCCTTTGTGCCACATACAAATATTAGAGATATATTTGTGCAAGAAATTAGACAAAAGATGTAAATGGATCAATAAGATCTAAGAATATGACATGGAGGTGAAGACAACCAAACTGGTTAGGGGTTAGAAATATTTCCAAGAGAGATACAACTTCAAAACAAATAACTTAGATGAGCTATGAAAAATATGTTGAATCCTACAAAAATATTCTATATAAAATATACTTACGTGGAAACCTAATCTATTAAATTGAACTTTCATGTATACCCTATATTAAAATAATAAACCTCAAACTCTAAACCTCTAATTTAAAATCTAAAAAACTTGAAACTCTAAACCCTAAATTAGAAACTCAATTATGTACCTACTCTATTTATGGAAACCTCAAACCCTAGAAATTGAGAAAGACTTATATTTTAGAATCCTTAAAAACCACACACTACCAATTTTTATCCTTGTGTCTCCCAAAAATGTCCCTTATTACTCTGACTTATCTCTCTCACCTTTTGACATACCTATATCTTTAGCCGGTATACCAAACCACCCAATAGATTGAGTGGTACTAAGAGACAAGGTATTGAAAGGTCTTGGTATATCTAAAGGTTTGATATTTAACTATAACCCCTACTTACTTCGCTAGGTCCTTTATGGGGAATTTGGCTTAGCCAAAAATGATAGATCACCAAATAAAGAAAGAGAAGACAAAACACTAAGGGAAGTCTAGAAGAAGAAGAGCGAGAAGAAGTTTAAACAAAACTAACTATAGGAATTTTTTTTTCTATAGTATTCTTATTACTTTGACCTCACCCTCAAATACACCCTTGAAGCATCACTTCTTATGATATGAGTGGGTAATCTTCTTGGGGAGGCTTACAAAGAGGGTGAGAAATTAGAAAGAAAATTCAATTACCACATGTTTGTTAAAATATATTTAAAATTATGTGTAAAAAAATATATATTACTAATCATTTATAAATATTCTACTCATATGAGCATTAACATGACACTAATACAAGATCTTGCGAGCACAACCATGAGACTAATATTAGCTCCTTTCAAGCAACCACATGAGATACCAACAATGGAAGACTAAAAGTCACAACTTAGAAACCCACTTATTTAGGAGCCATTTCCATGTTAGAAGTCAACTATGAAAGAACAAGAGTCACAAATTAGAATTTTGTACTAGATGACCCTTTCAGATTTAAACTTGGCTCTCCACATTGAGAACTTAATGTTTGAAATAATTAAGCTCAACCCCTTGGATGCGTGTTAAACAATTTAAAAATAAATATTATATTTTATACAAATTAATAATATTAAATTAAATGGAACTTCTCAAAAGAGGAGATAGTGCGTTCTCTAATTTTTCTATTGGCGCCTGCAACCATCTTGGCTCGGGCTGCATGGTGATCAGGTGGAGTGTATGTGAGTTTGGAGGACGGGATCAGTTTCTTTACATTCTTTACTGCTTGGGGAGGGATTTTTTGAGCATTCAAGGGTTTGCAAATCTTTCAACGGTATTCTCCTTTCTTTGGTGCCTTCGCAGTCTTTCATCCGCTGCATTATTTTCTTTGTGCTAGGTTCGTTTGGGGCTGCTGTGGGATTGGCTCATACTCTGGTTAGTGCGTATGGGGTTCTTTTTTCCTAGAATAGTTTTTGCTTGAGTTTAGTGATTGCAGCGTGTGTACTTGAGTCCGCTTTGGTTGCGCAGTTTGCTTGGGATGAAGGCTGGTGTGTAGAACATGGGGGAGGGGATTCTGGCTGTTGGTTTTCTAAATGACCGGGGTGTTGGGGTTGAAAGTGGTTTGGTCTTGGAAGTAGGTGTTGTGGGTTAAGGGATGTTGGGTGGAGATCACATGGCGCTGAATGGTGGGATGGTTGAGGAACTAGGGGACGATGCAATGACAGAGGCTAGTGACGGGTCCCTGTTTCGTCCTCGCCTGGTGTGGGCTTGACCAAGATCGAGGCATTTAAAATACACAAGATTAACAGATGTTTGGAAAGGGCTCAAGTACGTCCAGTGGTGGTGATTCAACAAGAAGCGGTGACAAAGGATTTAAATTATTACAGCAAGCATGTCTTAATTTGCAAGTTTTTAGGGATGAGAGTCTCTCTTCCCTTTCTTGATCCTTGGATCCGAAGGACATGGAACCTAGAGGGGGATTTTGAGGTATTATTAGCATCAAATAATTTCTTCTTGGTGGAATTTTCTTGCATTTCAAATCGAAATAAGGCGTTTGAGGGGGGGTCATACATTTATAATCAGGTTGGATTGTTCATTAAACCATGGCATGCAGGCTTTAATTCGATGGAAGAATTGCCATCCAAGGTCCCGATTTGGGTTCGTCTTCCTTAGGTGTCGCTTGAATGTTAGAGCAGAGATATTTTGCAGTCTATTGCCATGTCGCTGGGAAAACCAATTGGCCCTTCTCAATAGACTCTAGAGAAGAGGATCTTTTCCTATGCACGGGTTTGTGTAGAGATGGATTTGAGCTAGCCATTTCTTGATTGTATTGATTTGACAGTTGGGTCTAGCTCCTGGACTCAGTCGCTGGACTATGAAACTCTGTTGTTTAGATGTCGTTTATGCCGAGAGTATGGTCATCTTCAGAGGAGGTGCCCGTGGGCTCCTAGTGCGGGAAACTCAAGGAACGAGATGACTCCTTCATATCTAGGATCAGACAAAGGTAAAGAGCCCATGCAAGGGTGGTTCTAGATAAAGATGGGTTTGTGCCTGTTAGGCCTTGAAACAAAGGTCGAGGCCAAAAGAGGATGTTTCGGGACCGTCATGAGGAGGGGTTGTTTAACAGGTTTGATGCACTGGATGATTTAGTACATGAGGAGGGGATACCTCCTGACATGCATGGGAATGTACCCCCTTCTATTGAATGTGATCCTAAGCCTATGGTTGTTACTTCTTTGGTGCCTGGTCAAATAGAGGCTTCTAGGGAAGCAAAGGAATCTTTGATTCCCCCCCTGATGTTGGACTTAGGGATCTATGTGTAGGAACTGGTACTACTTTGGTCTCCGTTGTTGTTGGTGCTTGGCTAGCTGGAGGTTCGGGTTCTGGAGGTTCTAGAAAGAGTAAAGCTTTTGCTTCTTCCCCTATTCTGGGTGTGCATCAAAAGCCTCTGAAAAAGAGTGTTTCTGATAAGTCCAAGAAGGTGGGTAGGAAGAAGGATCAGGAGAAAGTTAAGTTGGCAGGTGAGACATTGGTTGAATTTGGGTCGGTGAAGACATTGGATACCCACTTCTCTTAACCTCCACAATGATTGTGCTTTCTCGGAATGTGAGGGGTATGAATAGCATCCCTAGACAAAAGGCTATTTGGGATTTGGTTCGTGTTCATTCTCCAAATCTGGTTTTCCTTCAGGAGACGAAGTTATTTGTGGAGAGTATGTTGCAAAGAGCTCCTAGGATTTGGAATAAAGGTTTGTGTCAGTGTGTGGGTGCACAAGGGAGCTCTGGAGGTCTTTCTTGCCTTTGGGATCCTTGAAGAATCTCTCCTATTTGGTGGTTCTCTAGTAGATTCTCCATCTCTCTTGTTGCAATTAGTTTTGAGATAGGGGAGAGAGTTTTTCTTTCCAACATTTATGCTCCGATAGATGTCCCTGGAAAGTCGCTCTTGTGGTCTCATATCAATTTTCTGAGATATTTGGATCCCTTCCTTCCTTGGATTATGGCAGGAAACTTCAATGCAATTGTCTCTCTTGAGGAGAAAAGGGGGGGTGTTCCTTGCTTGGAACCTTCCTCAGATCTTCTTAGGGATAATTTGGCTCGGCTTTGGCTGGTGGATATTAAACCCTTAAATGGTATGTTCACTTGGAATAATAGGAGGCTTGGAGATGAAGCCATTTCTGAAAGATTAGACAGGTTTCTTGTTTCCAGTTTTTGGGTTGGTGACATGTGGTTGACAAGCTCAAAATTTTTGGATTGGTGGAGATCAGATCATTGGCCAATTAAATTTACTGCACATTTGGCTGGTGGTTCTAGTAAGCAAACCTTTAGATTTCAGCTTATGTGGCTCAGGGAGGAGAGTCTTCTTGGCTTGGTTTCCAGATGGTGGATTGAAGGAAGACCAACTTTTGGTACGGCTATGTACACCTTTGTGAAGAGGCTCCAATATGTGAAGTATAAATTAAAACATTGGAATAAGTATTAGTTTGGCAATGTGTTCCAAAAGAAAAGGGTTGCTCTGTAATGCTTGGATTCTATTACCAGGTAGATTCAGGATCAAGGCCTTGATGCAGATTTGAGTAGGATAGAGGATCGTGCGGTAAAAGACCTGGAGGAATGGGAGCTTCGTGAGAATTTTTTTTGGAAGCAGAAGGCTTGTGTTGACTAGCTTTAGGAAGGGGACATGAATACCTCCTTGTTTCATAATTCAGTGAAGGCTGGAAGATAGGGTAACATCATTTCTTCTCTTTTCTCTCTTGAGGGGTCGGTTCTTCCTCTTTGGAGATCTCTCATGAGGCAGTTCAATTTTTCTCTAGGCTTTTTTCTAAAGATACACTGCCTACCTGGGAGGAGGAAGCTTCTATCTTGGCTTGTATTCTGCCTTTGGTGACTATGGATATGAATGCCTCTCTTCTTAAGCCTATTTATTTGAAGGAGTTGGAGGGGGTGGTGTTTCAATTGAAAAAGGGAAGGCTCCTGGTCCAGATGGGTTTCCAACAGAGTTTTTTCCAAAATTTTGGGAGGTGATCAACCTGGATCTTTTGGAAGTTGTGGAGTCTTTACGGAATAAAAAAATGTTGAGGGCCATGAATGCCACATTTCTGGCTCTTATCCCAAAACGTGAGGGTGTTAATTCTCTAGACCTTTTTCAACCTATTACTCTATGTAATGTGGTTTATAAAATCATTACAAAGCTTATTGATGAGTGTTTGAAGCCATGGCTAGATAAGTTGGTCTTGGAGGAACAAGGGGGATTCGTTGCGGGTAGTCAGATTTTAGATGGTGTAGTTATTGCGACTGAGACTATTCACTCTATGGCCACTTCAAAGGAAAAGGCCATGTTTATAAAGCTAGACATGGCTAAGGCGTATGATAGAGTTAAATGGGGCTTTCTAATCAAAATCATTGGTGCCTTTGGATTCAATATTGAATGGATTGATTGGGTCATGAGTTGTGTGACGATGACCTCATTTTTTGTTCTCATAAATGGGGAGGTCTCTGATTTGTTCGATGCATCTAGAGGTCTTCGTCAAGCGGATCCCTTATCCCCTTATCTGTTCATCTTGATGGCTGAAGGTTTGGGGAGATTCATTAAGTCTCGCATTATGAATGGGCTCATTCAAGGTTGGAAGTGGAGTAACTCTTTACCTCTGCAAACCCATCTTTAGTTTGTGGACAATTCGGCTTTGATGGGTGTTGCCAAGGTGGCGGAGGCAGTTTCTTTTTGACAAATGTTGGATTGTTTTTTGGCTCCATCTGGTCAAAGCATAAATGAAAGTAAGTCTTGTATTTGTTTTTAATTCTCCCATGCTTATCCAACAACATATTGCAAAGATTTGAAGGTTTCAAGTGGGGAAACTTCCCTTTATCTATCTTGGTATCCCTTTGGATGTATGCCCTCTCCCCTAGCTTTTTTGACAAGATGTGATTGATAAATTATGTGGTCTGGTTTTCCATTGGACCTATCGATGGCTATCTACGACTGGTAGAGTCACTTTGTTGAAGTCAGTGGTGCAAGCCTTACCTATATATAGGTGCTTTGTGATGACTGCTCCAACAAGTTTTATCAAAGACTTTGAGGGGCTCTACAGGCAGTTTCTTTGGTCAGGTAATCTTCTTTCGAGGAAATGGAGCCTAGTTAAGTGGGAAGTTGTTTGCCGACCAAAGCAGGAAGGTGGGTTGGGATTGCGCAGGGCTGATTGGAATAGGAAAGCTTTGGCTGCTAAGCTGTACTGGAGATGGTGTACACACCAACATCAGTTTTGGGCCTAGATCCTTACTTTCAAGTACTTGGGGGGAGTGGATGGTGTTGAGGTCCCTCACTTTAGTCTTCTAGGAAAAGGTTCTATGATATGGGATACCCTCAAGAGGAGAACCACGCTGGTTAAACAAGGCTTGTTTTGGATTTGCAACAAAGGTTTTGATGCTCTTTTTTGGCATGACTCATGGGATAGTTTCCCACCAATCCTCTCCTCACATCCTCACTTGGAGGACTTGAGTAGGATTTTTGTTCAAGCTGGTTGGAGCAGAGTAATGGATTTTAAAGCCCCTCAAACTTTGGGGTAGACCATTGTCTTCCAGTGGAAGGATATGCAGGAGTGGACCATGGGGGGATCCTTGGAGGATAGGAGGGAGTTGGCCGCCATTTTGGATGATAGAGTTTGTTGCTCTCTTCCCGATAGGGATGTGTTGGCTTGGGGTTTGGGACCCAAAGGGAAGTACACTGTTGCATCATGATATCGTGTTTTGGGCAGACATGCATTAGGCAATGAGGAGGTGCCTTGGTGGAAAAATATTTGGAATAACTTCTCTTGGCCAAAATGAAACTTATTTTCTTGGTTGGTGGTGCATGGTAGGTGCTTGACTTGGGACAACCTCTATAAGCAGGTCTTCCAAGGTCCCTCATTATGCTTCCTTTGTTTGAAAGATGTTGAGATTGTTCCACATCTCTTTTCTCAGTGCCCCTTTGCTAGGAATATTTGGATTTTTTGGTGGTAGGCCTGGAATTTTCCATGCAGACACCCCTCTTCTCTGAATGAGCTGTGGAGGAACATGGGATCCATTTTGGTGAAGACTTCATATTTGCACACAGGGTGGTCTATTGGCCCTAGTTTGATTATTTGGCATATTTGGTTGGAGTGCAACCGCAGGATCTTTCTGGATAAGAAGTTGCTAGTAGGTCATGTGTGGGCCTGTATTCTTGGGGCTTTACAGGAGACTTTGTATGTGAAATGGGACTTGTCAATCCCGGTGGACCCTGGAGATACTGGTGTTATTCATAATCTGGGAATTTTTGTTGGTGGAACTGGAAGGAAAAATATTGAGCGAGGCAGGTGTTCTAGAGGGAAGGTCTTCAGGGGGGACATTGGATGCTTCCTCCCACTAGAGTTTTTAAAATCAATACAGATGGGTCTACTAGGGGGAATCCTAGGCACGCTGGTGTTGGTGGGGTGGGTAGAGATAGCTCTGGGGTGGTGGTGTTCTTTTCAGAGTATAGGGGGCATCACTCTAATAATTTTATGGAGGCATTGGCAATTCTTTTGGCTGGAAAAGGATTATCTGTGAGTCAGATTCTCAGGTGGTGGTTGACTTGATAAATAGACGACAGTTTAATGATGCTAGTTGGCAGCTGGCGGTGGTGGCTAGGTGGATTATCAAAATTGGAGATCTACTGGACTCTATCACCTTCTCTCATATCCCTCAAGAATGGAATAAGGTGACTGATGGGTTGGCCAAATGGGCTTCTAAGAAGAATGGAACGTGGTTGGTGGAGGAATGGGACAGTTTACCGAGGAACCTTTCCCAAGATTTGGAGGGTTGGGTTACAAAGGATGTGAGATGTTGCATGAATACTTCTTGATCTCTTATTTGTTGGTTCTTGGCCCTTTTGGGCTTCTTCCTGCATTGTTACTTTGTACTGTTCCTAATGATTAATAAAAATTTTACCCTCTTTTATTAAAAATAATAATATTAACTTAAATATATACTTGAAAAAATGTGTTATATAATAAAATGTCTCTAAGTGTCTTTGTGCAGTAAAATTGGAATTTTTATTATGTTTTACAATATATTATAGTGTGTTAAAATTAGTATTTTATGTAAAACTATTTAATTCATTCACAATTTTCTTTTTACAAATGTCACAAAAACCATATTAAAACTTCTTTAACGTAAAACTGGTTTCAACTAAAATAATTTTTGGGTGAAACTATCTTTTGGCCAAAACACTAGTTTTAGTTGACATGATTTTGGGTAAAAGGGTTTTGCTCATAAGTGTCAAGCAAGCAACCCATGTGGCAAATTAGCCTCCCTTTTTGGACAAATTTAACAAAAGTGTATCTTCAACTCTAGGTTTCTCCAACTGGGTATATTTTCAAAAAAAAAAATGAAAATACCCTTTAGTAGGAAGGAGAAAAAAATTAGCTAACACCTTTGTTTGCACAATTACCTTTGAATGAAGATGTACCTTCATTTGAAGGTTATTAATTTTTTTTCATATTTTAAGAAATTTTTAGATCATGGAAAGGACTTTGATTTGAAAGTACCTTCAAATTAAGGTCATAGATACCTTTGGCTAAAGGCCCTTGAATCAACCTCTTCACCTTAGTCCTCACATTCTTTGAATTTTTGTATTTCAAATCTTAGTTTGTACCAACAAAGGGTTCCATCAACACAAGAGGAGGTTGTTACAATATTGTAGCCCTTAAAGTAAGCTTTCCAAAAGGTATAATTTTGAATGCATTTAATTTGATTATTATATTTATCTTCTATTTTCTAGGGAACATAGTTTTTTACTGAATATCAAGGTCTCTATTCCACACACTTGGAAAAATAAAAATAGATATATTTTTTTAAAAATATTTGCACACTTTTAACAAAAAATGTTAATTTGGATATATATATTTACGCAATATGGAATAAACTTATGTCTAAATTATAAAATTTAATCTCACTTCAAAAATTAATAAAAAAAAAATTATGCAACAAAAAAGTATGAAAAATACTTGTGCACTAGATATTGGTGTTAACAATCTATGTTTAAGAATTATCCTTTTGTAAATAGAGTTATGTGATATGGAATAAATGTCACTTTTTGAAAATACTATTATTAAATTTACATTAAAAAAATCACAAATCATTATGTGTGTGTGTGTATTTAGAATCTTCACATGAAATCTCAAAAATTGCTAGTTTACAAATTCTATATATTTTAGTTGCTATGAGTGACAAAGGTAAAAATTTGGTTAAAAAAACAGATTTCAATGTCCTACTGTGACAAAAAAGTGGGACATACTATGGTGGGATCACCCAAGACTTGAAAAAATATATTTTAATTAGTTGTATTATTAGTTATATAGATTGTAATTCAATTAAACACATGAACACAAGAAGATACTCCAATATATTGATATATCAATTACAACTCGCTACAATGATCCAAAATGATATACAAGATTATCACAGATCAACATGCAATATTATTGTATTTCTTACAAAATCATTTGAAGTGTAGATGCAATATTCAAATGAGAATTCCCTTAAGAACCAAAGGGGTTTCGCCCTATAATTCGAGTGAACACTGGGTTTTTGTCTAATGAACATAACTCCTATGGGTTTTCGTCCACAGAAGGAATTAGAACACAAGTGTCCCAAAATACAAATAATGACATAATAATTCAATACCTTTACATGAATTGATTTCCCTACATTTATATGCTAACATTCCTCTTTGAGGAATAGGTTGACCTTGAGGCCAATTGGCACCAAAGCCCAAAATTTGAATTCCCAACACACTACATTAGGTTGGCCTTAAGGCCAATGTAGATTCCTTTGGAACAAGCATGCCTTCTTGCGGACCCATCCACACGCTTTCCCTGCTCATTCTAGCTTCCTAAAACTTCACTGTTACTTTTGCATGGCCCCATAATGTCTTTATACTTCAAGCCTGTGGAGGTGGGTGCCAGTTGACTAACATAGTCACCTTCTGTTAGCAATATATTTCCATTGCCCAATCCTCCCTTCTGGAGTTTTGGATATGATGTGAAAGTGTCATCATAGGTGTTATATTTTGAACCACACACTTGAACATGGTTCTATGAAGGAATGCAGAGGGATTCCTAGAATCGATTCTACCCCAACATAGTGAGCTTGAACAAGTGATATTTTGATGGTGATATTTTCCCGATAGATGATATTTTCCCATGAGCTCCAGATATGTTGTGGGGCCTTCATTATAAATGCTACATCCCAAACTGCAGACTGAGATGAGTTCTTGCGGAGGAATGCGGTAGAATTCCCAGATTCCACTTTGCAGCTATCTTTCTGAAAAAAGGGACATGAGAACACTAGATATTGGTGTTACTAATCTATGTTTAAGAATTATCCTTTTGTAAATAAAGTTATGTGATATGAAATAAATGCCGCTTTTAAAAAATACTATTAACTATAAAAAATAAGATTAAAATTTACATTAAAAAAAATCACAAGTCATTTTTTTAAAAATTTATATATAATATTTATATGTGCGTGTGTTTACACACACACACACACATGAAATCTCAAAAATTACTAGTTCACAAATTCTAAATATTTTAGTTGCTATGAGTGACAAAGGTGAAAATTTGGTTAATTCAATGTCCCACTTTGGCAAAAAAGTGGGACATACTATTGTGGGATCACCCAAGTCTAAAATATGAAAAAATATATTTTAATTAGTTTTATTATTAATGTTTTAAAATTTAGTCCAAATAGGTCATTATAATTAAACATATGGGTGATTGAAAATTAAAAAAATACTAACAAACATTTTACAAATTTAAGAAAAATGTGGTGCCATAAAGGAGAGAATCATTTGGACAAAAAGCTATAATTTATTTTTGTTTACAATAAATAGTTTAGACATAAAATGGATGCTCATTGAAATCGCTACATTTTCAATAAACTTCACTTACAAATTTTTAAATGCACTAGATATTCAAGTTAGCTAAGTGGGAAAAAAATATGTTTACTATAGTAAAAATGGAGGCTCACCGATCTCATGTTTTAATTTTTTTTAATTTTTTTTCAGTATTCAAAATATTCTCTTAAATTTATAATCCAACTAAATGTTTTAATTACAAACATAAACTAACTTAATTTTTTTTACATTTTATTAGTTTATACCATTTTAAAATTCAACATCCATATATATCACATTTAGGTGCTCCAAGTTGAAAAATTATATTTGTTTTGGTCATTTCCTTTATAAAAGTGAGACAGGGTTCTTAACTTTCACCCCTGGATTTTTTATTTAACAAAATGTATCATGGCATGCAACTTTAATGGAAGGGAAGTTCATGACATTGATCAAATTTAATTCTTATTATACTTTGTGTCTTATCATCTAGACCTAAAAAAACATTCATGTGGGTTTATGTTAGCTTGGGCAAGGAAAAATCCCTTCAAGTTGTTGCGACTCCACCATGGTTGGATGTGGCAAGAAAACTTTAATTAACCTCAAAGAAATATTATTTATCAAATTATAAGAATGAGTTTTGTAGCTTTCTCCATATGTTTTTCTTCATATTGTTCATCATGAGAATGAGCAAGAATGTTGAGATATATCAACTAACCTCTATAATGGGATGGGGATGTCTTCTCTTGTTCATCACTTTCCTACAATTGAAAATAATGACACATTGCACCAGTAGTTATCTAATCCAACTACACTAAACAATGAAAGACAAGTTCTTCAAGTGATTGAAATACTTAGACAACAGTCATTACTAGGTTCTCTATGTCACCCAACATAATAAAGAGGAAGACATGAATAACTGTTTCGTAATGCTCGCTGTGGTAGGGAAAAACAACTCATTGGAAAGACACATATATGTAATTCAAGAAAAAACAAATTCCTAGAAGATAGTGAAAATATTGTTAGACTTGATAACCCAAGAAAAAATACTCACAAAAAGTAAAGCTTCCTCAACACAAGGTGCAAAAAGATGCTTCTCATGTGATACCTTTCTAAATGATCCTCCAAATTCCAACTTTCAAAATATTTTCATGCAACAAAGGAGCTAGTATTGAAAAAAGAAAATTCATTGAATACAAACCTACATAAGATCCATAAAATCTCAAATTTACTAATAATTTTCTCATGATGCAACTACATACTCTAGCCAAATACTATCTCCAAGTTTATGGAATCTATAAAATGAAATGCCAAAAACAAATTGAGTATGGCTACTCCTATAAATATTGTAGGAATACCAAAGGCCCTTCCCAAACCAATATTATCTTGGACATACATAAGAATATTGCTTGCAATAAGAGCCCCATCATTGATTGAAAAGAAAAACCAATTGAAAAATGAGGCCTTTTTCATTATTTCTATGACATTGATGTCATCAAGTTGGTTTTCTCAAAAAGAAGGCATACAATAATTGATTCCTCTAGTAATTATTACAATAAAGTACATTCCAAGGAAAAACACACCAGTTTGAGCTAGAGCTATTTCTAGCCAATCAATTCCTATGTATAAAGCAAGTTTCAAGAAAAAGAGATGTTGAAAAGTTAATGTTTCCATCCCCCATAAAATTCAAAGGACCATACTAGGCATACCCTAAATGATACAAAAATGAAATAGAATGAGTACATGGTAAGAAAAAAGCAATACAATCATTATCTTGTTTGGGCATAGGGCACCATTGGTATGGTTGAATGATGTCCATGGAGGCTCTATAGAGGGTCACAACCCTACAATTGGAGCAACCCATCTTAGGGCTTTAGCCATTGTTCAATGAGCATTGGTTCTCTTGTGCTTTCTATTGAGAAAAACCCATGCAAGTATCAAAACCAATAATCTGCCTTGGGACTCATTCTTTACTACCTTGTCTTCATTCTCCAACCCTCTATCATGCCATGAAAGATTTATTCATCTCCCTCACTCTAGTAGGATTTCAATTTTGGAAGCTTTCTTTTGTTACCCTACTTGAAGACTTCAGGACCTCTTGCAATGTACATGCATTTTCTTGGCAACCTTAACTGGAATAAGTTAGAGCCACATAACACCCCATAAAACATAATTGATAGCCACCTACCAATTTACATGCCATCATAATATTTTTTAAAATGTCGTGTGAAACCCATATACAAGACATGAAAATTTCTTTGACCACACACTGTGCCAAACAATTCACTTTACAAACCATATAAATTTCTTTGACCACACACTTTGCTAAACAATTCACTTTACAAACCATATAAATTTACATTTGTGCTCATTGAATCAAGAAAAGGACTACATTTAAAAAAACAGTTATAATACAAATTTTAAAAAACAAAAAGAAATTTTTAAAGCAATAATTTCTCTGCCTTGACAAAGACTAATAACTATAACTGAGTGCCTCTTATATAACTTAATGGTACACTAATGTTGAACAACACATCATACCTTTCACTAACAACATTTTTAACTTAAAAAAGGACAACATTAAAAATCAATGGTTAGACTATAAACAAACTTCTAATGATAGATATTTAAGAAAACAACTTATTAATATATGGACTCTAAAAACAGTGCTCCAAATTGCATGATCTTTTTTAAATTTAGTTCTTTGAATTTTCAGAAAATAGTGCATAGAATTTGTTATTTTAGCTGTAAGACTGTTTATTTTTTATTAAATAAAAAAGGGTTACAGTACTGACTTCTATAAGAAGTAGAACCTACATAATTTCAAAAACAAGAAAAACACAAACTGTTTGTTATTCCAGCAGCAACAACACTTTTCCTACATGATTTACAAAACATGCTAATAAATACATGGTCAAATAGTTTACTCAAAAAGGCCTACCAGCAGAGCAAGAGAAAGCCAACTTTCAACACAGAATAAGGTGAGGGGTAACTCCCTTAGTTCTTTATCTTTGAAGCAATGCAGATTCACTTCTCATGTGTTGGTCCTTGAGAAGAATACTTCTTTCACTTCCAAAACCAATCATTGTAACTTATCACTTTGCCCTGCTTGTTGAGTATACCACTGTTGTGCAAGCCCGTAGCCTCATTACCAAAGAGTTGTTGGATTGCATAATCTTCTGCTATGCCAGAAATTGTTCCTTTTCTATCTTAAATAAGCAAAAGAACTTGTCAATTTCCTCAATTTGTGATTTTCCTCTTGTTTGTGCATTCATCTAAACTAATTTTAGAATATGGTGATTTCCTTCATACCTTACAAATTCTACATCATGATAAATGTGTTTTGTTGTCTTAAATCATTTTTTTTCTCTAAAATTATATTATTTTAAGGAGGCCAATGATAGTGTCATTTATATTTGCAAGTGGAATGTATAGGGTGGTTTCTAGGTTAATTTTAGATTTGTTTTGAGGAGTTTAGTTGATTGGAATAGTTGGAATGTTGCTGAAATGTGGATTTCACTGGAGATTAGAATCCAGATCCATTCCTTTGAGGTGGGGGCAGACTAGGATTTTAGAAGCTCAAAAATGGATGGCATAAATCTAGAATTACCATTGATTGTGTCTAGGGACAAATCTATGATACTATTAACTTTCATAGGTTGAAAAATGAAAGAGCTAGTTCTATTAGAAATTGGAATCAAGAGGAGTGTAGAATTGCATGAGAATTCGCCTTAC
Organism: Sequoia sempervirens; assembly: GCA_007258455.2. Lineage (NCBI taxonomy): Eukaryota > Viridiplantae > Streptophyta > Pinopsida > Cupressales > Cupressaceae > Sequoia > Sequoia sempervirens. Next base: position 28,194 of record VDFB02352239.1, on the reverse strand, counting down.
CATTTGGAGATATTAGTATTTGTTATAGTTGCACGAAGACACGTCTCCAACCTCTGGGACGTGTTTTGGATAGCGGGACACATTTCCCCATATCGGGAACTCGTTGGGGACGTCTTCTCAAATTTTCATTTAATAAAACAAAAAAACCCTACATTTTGACAGTTTTCATATGAAAAAAAAAACAAATCAACATTTCTAAATCTTAATGTGTAATATCAAATATGTGGTATGAACTCTTTGACTCTTTGATATTTGTGTGTTTAAACTTTAAATTTAATGTTAAACTTTATCAATATTCTTGTTTTGAAAGTTTAACACCATGATATTTTCAATTTTAATATAGCAAATTTATAAATTATTAAATTATATTAAAAAAATGACGTCTCCAAATACTGCATTTCTTATTTTCAAAAATAGATGTACCAGTACCGCTACTAGTCTTCTGTAGAAGCAGTCTCCTGGCAACTATGGTATTTGTTATCTAACTCATTCCCAACAAGCATGATAAACAGGTATTTCATCACTGTGTACCCTTCACCAGAAATGACAGTTACTTGGGCAGGGCACTCATTGTTTGTTCCATCATTTAAAACCTGTTGTTATCCATCTCTGCAACCGAACTTATGAATTTGACTTTAATGGTCTATGTTTGTAAGGGTTTACTATTGGAGATAAACTGGTCGAAATGCAGATTGGTATTCAGTATGTATTTATACGCATTGTCATGATTCTAAGGATTTAGTTGTGATTTCTACATGCAGGGGAGATCAAAACATATGGCAACACATCACAAAAGAACAGGACCACCATCCAAGATGGTTTGAATCCAAAATACATTACAGAGCTTGTTTTGATCTGACATCTCAGTGCTTGTCCAGATCAGACACCTTCTTGTTGGGATTTGGAAGATCACCTAAAAACATAGAAACAGACAATCAATTTTCTTTGTTTGTGAGACTTCGGAAAGAATGTAGGTATTGGGTTGACAGATAGAATGATTACTTGTAGTCTACATCATGAGTTATATATACCTGCCTCGCGACCTTCTGGTTTGGTCATGTTGTTAGGTACTGAGACGACCTAAAAGGGCTTGAGTGCTGACATGGAAGCATTTGTTTGTACTAGTTATTTGATGAAAGCTTTATTACCATGGAAATATGAGGTGACAGGTGGACGTTAAGGGTTCGAGTCTTCACCTTAATATGATCTGCTTTCAGTCCAGTCAAGAGCCCGCCTTCTATAGATAGATGAAGAGGATTGTTGGGCAGAAAAAGTGAAAGAGAATCTTGCAAGCTAATTATGACAAATTATTGGGTGCATTTCATAATGTGATGGTAAAGTGGTGGTGGTGGTGGTGTTGTCGTGATCATTAAAGTTTAAACTTCTGTTGGGTCATTACGATTGCACATACTATATCTTTGTTTGAACTGCAGCGTTGAGGCTGCTAATGATGTTCATGCCATGAGACAGACGTTCAGACCTGTTTCAATCCCTCACTGAACTGGGGCCCACTGAATTACCCAAGATCAGGCACACAAAATTTTTAGTTCTTTAATTATGAAAATCTATTGCAATGGACAGAAAATTAGAAGGTTAAAGGGTTCAAATAAAAAGATTACAAAGGGGTTGAGATAAAGGGAGAGAAAATTTAGTATGCAAAATCATTTGTGTTGTAGATTTAAGATTTTTCTTTTCATATATTGTGAAAATTTTAAGAATTCAAGTTTATGTATTTTTTAGATTTATTGATAAATATATATATATTTTTTTAATAATTTAAATTAAAAGAGGAGTAAAAATTTATTCAAAGCAAAATAAAGCAGTACAAAGCAAGCAAAAGGGCATTACACACCCCTGTCAATCTCCACTAAGTGGTCCAACTTTTGTGACAAATCCAGCGGTAATTGGCCCCTATCCACAATGTTCCAATTCTGCAAATGATCGGAAGTCCATTTCGCCAAACAATCCACAACCCCATTCCATTCTCTAGAAATGTAACAAAAGTAAAGATTTCAAATAAACACACATATTAAGGATCTGTTTTATAATTACAACCAAATGCCAACTAACATCTTCTAATTAAGAATCTGTTTTATTTTTTAATTTGAAAATAGATATTTAATTTTTATTTTAAAGATAAATAATAAATATCTAATTTTAATTTTAATTAAGAATATCATACATTAAACAATTTCTCATTAATTAATGTATTTAATTTTAAAATATTATTTTTAAAAATAAATTCTTATTATATTTTTTTTTATTTTTTTTTTTGGTTAGAGGATAAGAATCTTAAATTTTGTTTACATATTTGTTTTTTCTAATATAAAATTTGGTTTTTTCTAATATTGGTTTACATGCATTCTTATGTAAAATTATGGGGGATTTGAACCTAGTCTCATATATTATAGTGTGAGACTTTTATACTCAAGGACAAGTGATTTTTAATGGACTTTTTGTAAATCAAGCATTCTCATATACAAATCAATAATTATTTGATAATTTTTTTTTTTTTTTTAGCAAATTTTATTTTATATTTAAAAAAAAATAAAATCTAATTTTGTTATAATATTTTTTCACTTATTCTTTTAATTACAATTTACTTGATTTTTAATGTTTTAACTAATTTTTTTATTATAATTTATTAAATTATAACAATTCTTAAGTTTCATGCTTGATGGGACTATCTTTATAGAATTTTCATTGCTCAATTTTTTGTTGTTGGAGGGTTTTATATCAAACCCACATAATCATTTAGCTATTTGATATAAAAGCACAAGTCTTAGGTTGAAACCTTAGTCTTTTCTACTATAATTTATTAAATTATAACAACTCTTTAAGTTTCATGTTTGATTGGACTACCTTTATAGAATTTTCATTGTTCAATTTTTTGTTGTTGGAGAGTTTTATATCAAACCTACAAAATCATTTAGTTATTTGATATAGGAGCACAAGTCTTAGGTTGAAACCTCTTTGATTGAGAGTCAATTATCCATTTTGCCAAAATCACCTGAAACACAATAGGACCTCATCCCTTATTTATTGCATCCCTAAGAGATTCGAACCTTGGTGATGACATAATCAAGAAACATACCATCACCCCTTATCAATTGAGCTACAACTTCTTTTGATCAATACGCAAAATTTGAAGAATTGTATAAACAATGTGTTAAATAACTAGGCAGCTACATAATTTTTATCGTTCAGACTTGTCATTGGAGGGTTTTATATCAAACCCATCATTTAGCTATCTAATATGAGAGCACAAACCTAAGTTGAAACCTCTTCAACTTAGAGTTAAGGATTGAAGACTATCCATTCTACCAAAGTCAATTGAGATACAATATAGACTTCATCCCTTATTTATTGCATCTCTAAATTTTTTTGATTGATAACATAATTAAGAAACAAACCACAATTGAATCGTGATAGCAATATCACAATTTGACACTATGTGTAAAATACCTCCTACTTATCAATTATCAAAAAACATACCATCACCCTCACCAATTATATTTGACAAATTGAACTACAAACTTTTTTAAATCAATACCCAGATTTGAAAAGCACTTCTCCATTAAATTTTTATTACTATCCAGATTAAATGACACAACATCGTGAATCATGGCCGAGATTTGTCACAGGATTCCAAAAGAAGAAGGAGCAGAACAGCATTGGGAGAATCTGATTCTTTGCCGACCATTAATTACAACATCTAGAAGAGAGAGACGACTTCTCGAACAAATAAAAATTGGCACATTTGCAGAGGTCTTATTTTCGACACGGATACAACTAACGGTTTTGTGATTTGCGAGGTAGAATGCTATTCATTAATATTTGGACATGATATAATAATGCAGACAGACAAAAAATCTGGAGTTCCGTTGGAGGAGGATTCGAATGAGACACCCGTGTACCCAACTAACACATCCTCTAAGAAAGCAGAGGGTCAGATTAACTGAAAAAAGATTTTATATCAATATTTCACATCATAGTACAGTGCCATTCAAAAGAAAAAACTGTATACCAGAAAACCACTAACTTTTTTGGGTCAGATTTTTGTCATTCCCATAGTTGGATGGGGTTCACAAGATTAAACTTGTACCAGATTTCCACTAACTTTTGGGGTCATATTTTGTCATTCTTTGATTCAATTAAAATCTGCATGATAGATTGAAAAGCTAAATGTATCACTATCTTGATGCTGGATTGAAATGTAATCTGAAAAATATATACAGCAGTTGATTTCAGAGGATTTAATACTCAGAAATACATAAATTTCATTACATATTTTTTCGAAAAGCATTCTTACTTGGATTTCATGGACTGTAAAAACCTTAGGTTCATTAGAAAGAACTAGGTGGGTTTTTGAGGTGTGTTAACCTTACATATTGTGGCCAATTCCGAGTCTGATACATTATGCCACCACTTTTTGGTGATGCCTGGTCAGAAATATTGCAATCTTCATGTTTTATTGAAGATAGGGAGGTGGGCTCTTTCAATGGAAATTTGGGGGAGACGGAGCATCTTATGTCTGGAAGAGACTTGAGGGTTTCTACGATTGCTCTCATAGTTGGGCGATCTGAAGGGTTCTCTCGCAGGCATTTTAGAACTAAGTCTGCTACAGCCTTAGCTGTTTGGACTGAGATGTTTGATATACTCAATCTGGGATCCATTATCATAATGAGCTTTGACTCCTCACTGAGAAAGGGTACAGCCCATTTCACCAGATCTCTTTCGTCCTTGGGATGCCCTCCTGTTAACAACTCCAAGAGCATTACCCCAAAGCTCCACACATTGCTCTTTTGACTCACAATTCCTCGCCTTACACTCTCAGGAGCAAGATATCCTGTTGTCTGTGTATCAAACAAATTTAATCAGAGAGAAACAATGTACATCCAAATGTGAGTGGGAGGTTATCTGTTTGAAATCTGGGTTCCTTTTTGCCCCCCTGTAAATGATATAAATTTACTGAGGCAGGGAAATTTATAGGGGCAGCCCTTTCAAACAGAGTTACCTATTCTCCTCTGAAACTTCTTAAAAAAGGAATCACATGGGTCAATGTGGGCTCACCGTAGATGAATTGCAAGAGACTTGGGCTTCACAGGCAAATCCATAGTCTGACAATTTGGGATTGAAATCCTTGTCAATCTGCACATTTGCAGCCCTGAACTCACAGTACATGCCCTGCATTCAATTATCGAACATAAACTTCACAATGTCAAAATCCTGCCACCATCACTGTAATGATTACATAACTAAAGGAAAGCTTAGGACATTTTCATGGCGGCTATATGGGTTCTCGTAGAGGTACCTGAAATGATCTTTGTTCGTGTAAAAAAGCAAGACCCTGGGCGACACCATAAGCAATTTTCATTCTGCCGCTCCAATCAATTGGGGAGGATCCATTTCCATTTGCCCTGCTATAAAGAAGCAGCTGATCCAAGCCCCCATTAGCAAGTCTCTCGTAGACCACCATGCGATCTCCGCTCTCCCCTGCATGGAAGCCGATCAATTTGCACAGATATGGATGTTGTAGAGAAGCCATCCTGTTCACTTCCATAACGAACTCCTTGTATGGCTGACATTTGCATAACAAAAACCATTAGGGCAAACACAAAACAAGTAAACCTAACAATAATGTATCATATTGACTAAATTTTTTAAATTGGAAAATGTTCTTATAAATCAGAGAAACAGAATACAATGGCTAATCATACCTTGGAGTTCAGAAGATGAGTTACGGTGGCTTCGACCATCAGAGATGCTCTGTAAACAATTCTGTCGAATCCCTTATACACACACCGCTCTTGACTGAAAGAATTACACGCTGTGGAGATTTCTTGGTAGGAGAATGATTGCAATGCACAGATGAGCGTATCATCTTTTGGATATAGAAAGGACTTGCGCTGTGGAGCACCAGATTTTGAGCTTGGGCTTGTTGAATTAGTACTATCAGGAAGAGGAAGGGGAAGGGGAAGAGGACTGAGAAAATGAATGTTCATGGGCCAATTTACAGTGCCACCATCTTTCACCTCCACCGAGGGACGTGCAGGAATAGCAGGTTTGTTGTTCATTGCTGTAGCATACATTTTCTTGGCGTTTTTAGGCCTCACAAAACACTCCATTTTGGGCACCACAAAAACCTTACTCCTAAATCAATGAATATATGTTTGTTCTGTCCTTGTCATTATACCTATTTATAAACAGTACTGCATGGGGAAACTAATGTAACAAGTCTAGGTTTTTTGTGGGTTGGAGCAGTTGGAGTCTACCATGGACCACCCAATTAGAAGCAGAATGTCCCGAGAGTTGTGCAGAGTCAAACAAGAAAAAATAGCAACCTGTTGAGCGCATTCAGATGCCTGGGTCAAAATAGCATTTATTGCTTTCTAAATGCGTATCTGTATCTATATCTTCTCTGTATAGTTTAAAGAAAAAAACAGTTGGAAACAATTGGAATCACTGATTCCAAGCGATGGGAATACAATTCCCATTCAACACAGTAGCCGAGGCGCCGCATGCATTTAAACCAGTAGTTCTGTAGAATATGTTTTAAGGATCCTATAGCTACTGCCTCAACTGGAAGTTCAGTTGAAGGTGAAACCATTTTTCTAGGATAAAATAAAATGAATGTTTTATATTTTGAATTGATGAGACTTTTGTGTTTATGAAATCAAGAGAGCACAACTTTCAAAAAAACTCTTACTAGATATTCGTTTGATGTATTAACTAGCATATATATATTAAATATTAATATATATAAAATTTGTCGAGAGTTATCCTTCTCGAGGTGCTAATTTTCATTATATCTTTTATATGACATTGTCAAATATGAAAATCATCATAGTTATTTTTTCTATGTGGCCTTTGCTCACACTGATGGATGACAATGTATACTGTCAATATCAAGCTGAAGTGCTATGGATGGAGGGAATTCTACATGTTTAAAATCACCTTACCTAATCTCTATTCATCATATTATATTATCAAAATCATTATAGCTAATTTCTATTTGGCATTTGTTGTCATAGATAAGATGTTTATCTAATTAGCAGAATGCACTTTTGACTGCATTTATTAATTAATTAATTGAAAACATGATTAAAGATGCATTCTCAAACTAAATAGGCGTTTTGAGTATTCTACACCATCATTAAAAATTACCCCCATGTATAGTTGATCTCTAATTCACATGTTATTGGCATATTATATTGTTAGAAACATGACAGTTTACAATGCTTCTCTATTCCACACTCAATGCATGGCTAATATATACCCACTTACCTAGTCAAACAACATCCTATTTAATAGGGAGGTGTTATAACAAATATCTTGAAATACCATTCACGGGTATAACACATTAACCACTAACTATTATGATATATTGTTTACACAACTAACTATCCAAACCTGTATTAGTGAGTTGTTTATTAACATCACTATTACAATAGTAATTACCTTTCTACATTTACATAATTACAAACACCTCAAATATATTGTAAACATTAATTTTCCTAACATTCCCCCCCTTAATGTTTACATAGTAGAAAAACATTCACACACTCATCTGTAGTATGTGTGTGTATGAAAATATGCCTATCATAATGAATTCAAAACACAATCAATAAAACCTTATATCAAAGAAGCTTAAAGAAAAAGAAACAAACTCTCTGTGCAGCTTCTTCAAAGTCGTTTTATTGCTCTCTATCTCTAGCGTTTCATTGATTCAAGTTGTTCTCAGATTTAGTATGCCAAGCTCAACGAAATGGACTACTAGAAAATGAGATTTAAACTAAAATGCATACTATACTAAGACGCAAGATTAAGCTATGCTATGATAAGATTATTGCTAAAATATGATTATTGATAAAATGCTAAAGATGCAAATGTGTAAGTGTAATTGCGTGTATGTGTATGTGTCTCTATTTGCTTATCTGTGTGTAACCAATGCTTGGATTTGCACATGTATTTATAGAGTTTTTCGAGGATTTTGATTGGCTGAGTTGATCAACGGCTGTAATAATTCCTTACAGATCAAACGGTCGAAGATGGATGAGACTGGAGAGAAAAATAGAAAAAAATGAATAAAGCAGGATTTTTCTATTTTCATGGAAGAGATAAGATGAGATGATTAACAAAATCATCTTTTTTAGAAGATAATGGAAAGATATTGAGAAGATAAATAATGAATTATCAAATTCAATTATTTATTTATGGGTGCATGCAGATTTTTCTTAATTAAATAAAGATTTTGAGGAAATCAGAGGATTTTATAATTAAATGAAATATTTAATTATGATTTAAAGAAAATAGAAGATCTTTAATTAAATAAAATATTTAATTAAATTTGAAGAAATGACATGTGTATGAAATTAATTAAATAAAGTATTTAATTAATTAGAGGAAAATTTTAAATAGAAGAAAAGAAATATTTAAATTTAATTAAAACAAAAGATTTAATTAAATTCAAAAGATGATAACTAATTTAAATAAATAAAATATATTTATTTAATTAATCAAGCAAATATGTGAAATAATTAAATAAAATAAATTTATTCAATTATGGTGGGAGAATAAAATGAATGAACAATATAATTACATTAATTAAATTTAATTACATGCAAAAGACTTTAGAGAAATTAATTAAATAATAAATATTTAATTAAATGTCAGGATTAATTAGACATGACCAATTTTATGCACATACATTTTGCCCCTCTTTGAAGTGATGTGTGAAATGCATTGCTTCAAAAAAAATAAAATTTTTGCCCCTAATATGTTTTTGATGTTGATGTTGATGATGCCCCCACGGGAGGTAAATCACGAATGATGATAAAAAAAATGCGGAGTTGATGATGAAATATGAATGATGAGAGGGATGCAGTGATTTAACTCCCGATAATTGATGGATAAAAATGCCCCTGTTGAAATGAAAGTCAAATTTGGATAAAAAGATTAAAAAATGTCACAAAATCTACCTTGGGTTGACCTTTAAAAGGTAAAAAGGTAAAAAAAGACAAGTCATTTGCACTTTTTGACTTTTTGAATCCTGTAGCTCTGACAGTGACCTAGCGACATAGAGATTCCATATCACCATCACAGATTCGAGCGATCTCGCCGATACCAGAGGCCAGTTGCGTATGGACCACCGGTGAGTCGATCTAACTGCTTGTGCGTTTAAATTTTTTTGTTTGAAGTAAATTTTTCCTGTTTGCCATGGATTTTAGGTTTTTAATTTCTGTTTTAGCGCTTTTAGAAACATTAGAGCACTTTCGATAAATGTTGGAGCGCTTTCAATGAAAAGAGTAGCGCATACAGGATAGATTTAGCATGTCTAGTGTAGAAATTAGTGTAGCGCACTCGATAAAAATAGGAGCACATATAGGATGCCATAGAAAAATTAGGGTTTCGGCGCATCTAGGAAAAACAGTAGCACATATAGTGTGGTCGCGCATCCAGGAAATGAAGTGGAGCTTAGGGGTAGAGTTGTAGCACTTAGAGGGAAATTGCGCATATGGTAACTGTTTGAGCGCATCTAGGGAAAAGAACAACGCATTTGGGTTTTAGCGCATCTAGGAAAAACAGTAGCGCATATGAGTTTTAGCTCATAGGGACCACAGATTAGCACATCTGGAAAAAAAATAGAATGTGTGTTTTGATGAAAGTGATAGGAAAATGATGATGTATATTGCTTCCTGAGTCAATAGATAGAAAAATTGTCTTGTCATCATGTTGATTTGATAGAAAATCTGATAAAGAATTGATAACTTTGTTTCCCAAAATAGAAATCAAAGAGTAGATAACTGATAACTTTGTCTTCCTTGAATGAAAAACAAATAGTAGAATGATTGATGGATTGTATGATAACTTTGCTTTTAGAAAACAAAGAGTAGATGTGTGATATGACTTCTGATAAATTTGTTTTCTGTGATAGAAAGCAAATAGTAAATAATGTGATTCAAACATATTTGTATTCATGCCTGAAGTACAAATAAGAAAATGATTTGATCGGTGATAAATTTGCTTTCCTGAAAAAGAAAACAAATAGTAATATGATGATAGAGTAGCTTGATTTGATATTCAGATAGATCGACTTAGCATTGAGTTCATGATATGAGTCACTTAGATAAAGCACTTGATATGGTTCACTTGATATGGGTCACTGATATGGGTCACTTGATATGGTTCACTGATATGGGTCATTTGATATGGGTAACTTGATATGGGTCACTTGATATGGTTCACTGATAGATAGACATGAATTTGATTGATTTTGTTTGATTGGGATTGAATCATTGATATGATGTTGATTGATTGTTGGTGTGATAACCAAAAATAGGAGAGATTTTCAAAAACCTCTAGATTAGGGAGCGACACTCGGCAGGGTGGGATAGGATACCCGAGCTGACACCCGTTGATGTAGCATTGATAGAGACCTGTGGATTGAGACCCTTGTTGGCTATGCTGCCGATTCGGGTCAACAAGGGACTGTTGACCGCACTGGTAGAGAGGTGGCATTTGGAGCACAACACCTTTCATTTGCCGACTGGTGAGGTGACTGTGACTCCAGAGGAAGTGTACAGGATATTAGGTATTCCAATGGTTGGTGCCCTTGTGTTCTATGATCACAAGGAGCTCGACGATACAGATGCGCTGAGGAGAGTGTTTGGGGATGCATAGATAGCAGGGTACTAGGTACTATGGGCTGACTTCAGAGGATACCCAGCCTTGCCGGCAGTCTTGGGTGCTATTATTGGAGGGCTCCTTTGTCCGGATCACCGGTCAAAGGGGCTATCAGTGGGATGGGGGCGGATCTTGGAGAAAATGCTTGGACAACCTCAGAGATATCCCTGGGGGAGCTGCATGTTGGCTCACTTATATCATGACCTTCATCAAGTGGTATATAGGGGTGCATCTAGTTTATCGTGTGGCATGACATTGCTTCAGATCTAGGTGTGGGAGCATATGGCCGTGACGAGACCGGCTTGTCCCAGAGTGAGGCCACCAAGGAGACCTTATGTGTATGCTTATGCTATGTTCCTTGTCCAGCCCAAACCGGGCAAGGTGGATTATTGGAGACGATACTTGGATGATCTTGATGCAGTGATATGGTAGCCATACCTAGATTGTGAGCCGTGAGATACAGATCACCTGGAGATGCCATTTGTAGGTATTCTGTAATTTTTGATAGGGAGGACCTGGGTGATTCCATAATAGTGGTTTATAATTTTTGGCCAAACTGGACACTGAAATTATTATTTTTAACTAAATCTTCACATTCGGGCACCTATAGCGGCTAAACTGTGAGGAATTTGAAGATGGTGCAAACTAGAGTCTCATCAAATTTTGTCTGTAGATTCTAAAAAAAAAAATTCAAAATTTTTGGAATCAAATTGCACTTCTTTTTCCATCTTCCACGAAAATTGATTTTTTTCAGAAAATAACATTTTTAAAAAGTGATGCACAACGTATAACGCATAACTTTTTTTCCAAGAAGGATAAAATTCTAATTCTTTCAAATTTAGATTTGTAACTATGATATCTAGTGCTTCCACTTGGTTAGATAGTTTTTTTATTGAATATGTTTTCCTTAATCAACTTTCAAAGTCAAACGAATTACAATTCAGACACAACGTGACCATATAACGCGTAACTTTTTTTGTATATGTCAAAATTTAATTTAATTTTTTTTGTTGGATCAAGGACTTCAATATCTGGTGCACTCATATTTTTTTAATTTTTTTTTATAATATTCTATTTTTTCACATGTGAAGAACAAATAAATTCATTTTCAATGAAAAATCTATGTTTAATAAAACTTAAAAACAAATACATAACAAAACCAAAACATATTAAAATTATATTCATTGGATAGCTTGTTCTGAGGAATACCATGATCATTTGAAATAAATTTTAAATGAATTCATTAGATCCCCCAAAAACTAAATCAAAAGTGATTTTTTATCAGCATTTTGATAGGTGTAAAGGAGACACATTTATAGGTATGGTTTAAAACTAGCGAGGTTCTATCCAAGGGGGTTTGATCTAAGGTGATTTGATCAAACCCTCTTCAATTGGAATCCTTAAAATGAAACTTTTTAAGGCTTAAATCATTATATTTTCTAAAAATATGTGATTTCAGCTAAAATTTGTTCCTCTCAGGAATTGTAAACCACTATTATGACAGCACCCACCCCTTTCATCATTGAGAGGTTTCTAGCTATGCGAGTATAGCGACAGTTTGGATTTACTCAGGGTATGCCTTAGGGAGTTGCTCACTATGCGCGGAGCAAGGATGAGGTAGGATGGGGACCTGTTATTTCATACCAGATAGCTTATACAGAGTATACGACTCTAGCGCCCGAGGCATGGGATGACAGGCGAGATATTATTGATGTTGGTATGTCCGATGAGTACTCAGTATATTATCACACACATCCCTTTCCACGGTTTACCGGTCCTGATGAGCCAACACCCATTTTGGTGGTACCTCAGCTAGGGGCAGAGAGGCAGGAGGATGTGGTAGGTGGTGAGCAAGCAACGGTTGGGGGAGGTGAGGAGGAGAGCAGAGAGGAGCAAGATAGCTTTGATGGGGATGATGGGGATGATGGTGGGGATGAGGGGCAGGTGCCAGTGAGGCCGAGGCCAGATATTCTAAGGGGTGTCCAGATCATGTGGAGGCCGAGGATAGGGATTGGGCGGAGGACAATGATCATGGTTGGTTCCTCATCACAGCAGGGACAAATAGATACCCTTCAGGCCTAGGTGCAGAGTCAATTGGTGCAGGCACAAGGATTGGTTGCACAGCTACAGGCACAGCTGGCACAGTCGCAGGCTCAGGCACAGGCTCAGGCTTAGGCACAGGCTCAGGCTCAGGCTCGGGTACAGGCACAGGCACAGGTATCTCAGCCTGCCCTAGACCCACAGATAGCCCAGTTGATGACAGAGAGGGATGCGTTGAGACGAAGGGAAATGGAGGCCGAGGGTGTTGCTCAGAGGCTTATGGGCACTGTAGAGAGTGCCTCTTTGTGAGAGGCTATTGTAGAGGGCATGGAGATGGCGAGGGAGGCAGAGTACTATCTTGTCAGATATGAGGAGTTGTGTCCTCCCGAGTGTAGGGAGCCATTCCCACGGTCTCGTAGTAGGTCACGGATAGCCACACAGAGCATGGGGGTTACTGGGCCTCAACAGGATCCAGATGCAGGTACTTGTGGCAGGCCACCTCCTTTTGGACCTGCTCCATCAAGAGCATCGACCAGCTAGTTTATGATGTTGTGATGTATTTCACACATGTATATCATTTTGGGAGCATGTATACTTATTTTGATCATATCCCATGTACCCCTCTTTGGACTTTTCAGTTTCATTGGACATTGGACATTTGTATCATTTATGATGAGCGATGATATGCAGTGGCGATGATTTTTGATGATATGATGTGCATTTATGAGATGATTATGTGATACACATCTATTTCTATATGTTATGGATTTTGGTATGCATTTGAATGATTTGATGACTAACATGATATGCAGGATGATTTGATATGATGTGTTTATGATGATGATGAAAATATAATTGATGATGCATACTAATGATGTCATGCAGGTGGATGACCTATGATGTGATTATGAGAATATATCATGGGATATTTGATATGTTTTATGAAAAATGTTATTTGAAAAATGATATGAAAATGTATGTATGGAGTGTTTTTTTTTTTTGGATTTTCAAATGCAAGTAAATAATGATAATATGATGGAAAAATTAATGTTGTGTTTATGATATGCATCATGAATTTGTAATATGAATTGATATGAAAAATGATAGTATGATTAAAAGTACGATATGAATGTAATGTGACAAATGATAAATGATATGAAGAACGATATGAAGTGAAATGATTAATAATAATGAGATGTATGATAAGATGATAAATGATATGTGATAAAATGTAATGATTTGTAATGATGATGAAATGAAATGATAAGTGATAAATGAAATGAAATAAAGTGATAAATGGGATGCAAATGTGCAAAATGAAAATGAAATGAATATGAAAATGATAAGTGAGATGTTAATGATATGAAGATGATAGAGGATAAAATTGAAATGAGATGATAGATGATAAAATTGAAATGATAAATGATAATGAAATGAATGATAATAAGATGATAAATGATATGATAAAAAGTAATACATGATAGATGATAATGCTATAATGATAAAATGATTGTAAATGATGATGATACAAAAAATGAGAATGATAGAATGAAAAGATAATGAAATGATAACAAGAGAAAATAAAATGAAATGGGATGATAGATGATAAAATTGAAATGATAATGAAATGAACGATAATGAGATGATAAATGATATGATAATGAGATGATAAATGATATGATGATGAAATGATGAGGAATTTGAATAACATGAAATGATTAATGAAATGAATGATAATGAAATGATGAAGAATTTTTCCAAATGTCCTCCACAAATAGTCCAAAGAGATATGACAGCCGTTGATATTTTTGTTATCCCTTCAAAACTCTGATGTGAATCCATTATGCAGATATGTACAATGAGCGAGATGAAATGCAACTAAATGAAACCAACCATTTATTGAGCCTTTTGTTAGCTTTCTTGAATCATCATAGAGCGTTTTAGAATGTTGGAAGTATGTACAAGCATTAGAGGGGAAATTAGCACCAATGATGACCTGAGTACAACTTTCATGATTTTTGATATAGGAAGCAAACACAAGCATCAAGGTATAATTGAACCGAGATGACCTAAGCATTTCTTGCATAAATAGACAAAGACTAACCACTTTCTGATGCAAATGTGGAACTGTCATCAATGATAAACTTTGGAAATCATGTCTCGCGACATATTTGCTACAGATGGATAGTTAACCTCAAGATAGTAGACAAAGAAAAATCATCCTCTTTCCTTGCCACTCTAGTTCAGTATATTATCGAGTGTGCTCCACAGAGATGATATCAAAAATTAAACAACCATTGTTCAAAATTTAGTACTGCTATGCCAAACATTATTCAAATTTTAGATCATCCAAATATGAGTCATGATATGGTACTTAGCTGAAAACTGTCGTGCTTTGGATCAATGATTGGATAGTTGTTCATAGGATTCAATTGTTTCTTCGCATGATTGGATTTGATGTCATTGTCTAGCTATTTCGGTAAAACCTAAAAGTTGATTGCCCCCAGTATGCTAGCATTTGCCCCCAGTATTAACATAACTCACTGAAATGAATATGTACAATAATCAAGCCATGGTAATACATTATCGTTCTAGGAAAATGATGGCAGAATGATGTTGGTATGGAACTAAGATGATGGAAAGACGCATGAAATGAAGGCTGAGAAGCCAAGTGCAGAACATGAACTAATAGACGGAGAGCTACAAATAGCGTCTGTTTGCCAGATTTTCACTATTTGTTTTTATTGCATTTTTCTTGACAATAGACTGCCTGTTGCCAGGTTTTCACCCTATGACGATTTGTTTTTTATTTTTATTTTTATTTGGATTTGGATTTTTTATTTTTAGGACATTTTCTGATTTTTTTTTGTATTTCTTCAAGACATTTTCTAATTTTTTTGTATTTCTTTAGGTCATTTTCTGATTTTTTTTCTATTTCTTCAAGACCTTTATGGATGATGATAGCTGACTTAAACATAATATTTCTTCAGGTGCATTTTGTTGATGGGTTCGTCAAACAAGTCCCCTTCTGGCATCGATAGCTTGTAGGCTCCTGAACCGTAGACTGCGATAACCACATAAGGACCTAGCCAATTTGGTTCGAACTTTCCTTTCTTTTCTCTATCTTGTTGATTTTGTGGATTTTCTTTCAAAACCAGATCACCTACCTGAAAGGTACGTGGCTTTACTTTGTGATTATAGCTGTGAGACATCATTTGTTGGTATGCTTTCAAATGGTTAGCTGCTCTTTGTCTCTTTTCATCTAGAATTTCTAGCTCTTGCAATCGGGAAACTCTGTAGTCATCATCTGTTG
Organism: Sequoia sempervirens; assembly: GCA_007258455.2. NCBI lineage: Eukaryota > Viridiplantae > Streptophyta > Pinopsida > Cupressales > Cupressaceae > Sequoia > Sequoia sempervirens. The sequence continues at coordinate 12,155 of VDFB02352239.1, read as the reverse complement.
TAAGACCTTTCAGTGAGACTCTAAGTGAGGGAATATCAACTTCTAGAGGAAGTATAGCCTCTGCTCCATAGACAAGAGAAAATGGCATTGCTCCTTTTGGCGTGTAGACACTAGTTCTATAGCCCCATAAGGCGGGATTGAGTTGAACATGCCAATCTTTCCCTGAATCATTCACAATCTTCTTTAGAATTTTTAGTATAGTCTTATTTGAGGCCTCTGCTTGGCCATTCCCTTGTGGATAGTAAGGTGTTGAATATGAAATCTCTCACAAAGTTCATCAACATCCTGATTCTTGAAAGGTCATCCATTATCTGTAATAATGGAGTTGGGAATGTCATACCGACAAATAATATAGTTGAGTACGAACGATGATATCTGTTTGTTGGTAACTTTATTAAGAAGTACTGCCTCAATCCACTTGGTAAAATACTTTGTGGCTGTGATGATGAACTTATGCTCGTTCGATGATGAAGGATGAATCTTGCCTACTAGATCTAACCCCCATTGGAAGAATGGCCAGGTTGGCGTAAATGGTTGAAGTTCCTGTGCAGGAGCGTGAATGAGATTCCCATGAATCTGGCATTTTGAGCACGTTTTCACAAAAGTGAATGATTCCCTCTCCATTGTAGGCCAGTAGTAACCCATTCTAATCAATTTCTTGGATAAGGTCAGTCCACTCGAATGAGTACCACAAATGCCACTGTGAACTTCTTGTAAATCTTTGTTAGATTCATCACGTTTAAGACATCAAAGTAAAGTACCATCAAGCCCACGGCGATAAAGGGTGTCGGCGATAAGAGTGTAGCGAGAGGATTGGCAGATAAAAATTTTCTTTTGATTACGAGATAAATCAGGTGGTAAGATATCGTCTTTTAGGTAGGCATAAATCTTGCCATACCAAGGTGAATCGGATCCCACCAAGTGGCAAATGATTTGACTTTCAGGTGTGTCATAGGCAAGTGCAAATGATTGTTCCACCATAAATTAATAGCAAGCCTGATTTTCTGAGAGTTGTAACAATGATGCGATTGTAGCCATGGCATCGGCTGCTTTGTTATCAAGCCTTGGGATTTGTGTGAACTTGATGTCCACAAAGTACTTCTTGAAGTCATCAACCATCTTTTTATATGGAAAAAGTTTGTCATCTTTGGTTTGATAATCATCATTGATCTAATTAATGACCAATTGTGAGTCACCATACACTTGTAATTCTGTAATCCTCCATTCCAATGCTATTTTGAGCCCAGTGATTAATGCTTCATATTTGGCTATGTTGTTGGTGCATGGAAACATCAGCCTATATGATCGAGGAATGGTGTTTCCTTGGGGGTGACGAAAAGTATGCCTGCCCCCGATCCATGTTGAGTGAAAGAACCATCAAAATATAAAGACCATGGTTGTTTGGATTCTGTAATAAATACATCAACATCAAGGAATTCAATGTGCAGGGGATGGTCTGCTTGTAGGGGTGCTTTAGCTAGTTGATCAATGATAACTTGTCCTTTGATTGCCTTGCGATCAACATAATGGATGTCAAACTCACTTAGAATCATTACCCATTTTTTGAATCTTCTTGTCAATGGCGCTTTGCTTAACAGATACTTGATTGGGTCAATCTTTGAAACAAGATTGATTGTATGAGTTAACATGTAATGCCAAAAATTTTGTGAAGCAAAGACTACTGCTAGACAAGCCTTCTCGATGGTAGTGTAGTTGAGCTCATGACTTGTTAGTGTTGTGTTGATGTAATAAATTGCACGTTCTTTCCCTGTATGGTCTTCTTGCACTAGCAAAGCACCCAAGGATGTCTCTGTTGCAGCAATATACAAGATCAATGGTTTGTCTGGATTTGGTGGTACTAGAACTAGTGGAGTCATTAAGTACTATTTTATTTTTTGAAAATCCAATTCACACTTGTCATCCCACTTGAAAGGAACATTCTTATGCAATAGATGTGTGAAAGGTAGACTTTTGTCGGCCAGTTGTGCAATGAACCTTCTTATAGATTGAAGTCGTCCCTGTAATGATCTCAATTGACTGATGTTCCTTGGGGGAGGAATTTCCATGATTGCATGTACCTTGGTAGGATCTACCTCAATTCCTTTTCTTGATACTATGTATCTTAAGAGTTTTCTAGATGTGACCCCAAAAACACATTTCTTGGGATTGAGGCAAACTTTGAATTTCTCCAATCTTGCAAATATTTTGGACAATATTTCTAGATGTCCTTCTCTGGTGTATGACTTTACCAATATGTCGTCTACATAATCTTCCATGAATGTATGCATCATGTCATGAAAGATTGTAGTCATGGCTCTTTGGTAAGTAGCTCCAACATTCTTTAGACCGAAAGGCATGACGTTCCAACAGTAAGTTCCCCATGGACATGTGAATTTTTTTTTCTCCTGGTCTTCGGGTGCAATCTTGATTTGGTTGTAACCAGAAAAACCATCCACTAATGAATACATGGTATGGCCAGCTGTCAGATCAACTATAGTGTCGATGTTTGGAAGTGGGAAGTAATCCTTAGGACATGCGTTATTAAGATCTCTAAAATTTGTGCACACTCTAACACTTTTATCTGGCTTGGATACAGGAACAATGTTGGAGATCCATTCTACATAGTCGATTGATCTTATGAAGCCCACATCAATGAGTTTTCTCAGTTCTTCTTTAACCAATAATGCAACATGGGGGTGCATCTTTCTGAGTTTTTGTTTCATAGGCTTAACCCCTGGTTTGATAGACAAGTGATGCATGATAAGATTAGGATCAAGACCTGGCATATCCGCATAAGACCAAGCAAAGTTGACTTGATTTTCTCTTAGAAACTCTACGAACTCTGGTACTTCTTTCTCTGTCATTGATGCAACTAATAGTAAAATCCTTAGTTTTTTTGGAGTTTCAAGATTGATGGCTTGTGTAGGCTCAATCAAGATAGGTGATCGCTCATGGTAGTGCTCTAGGAGAGTGTCAAGATTCCCATCATTTGGTGCCTTAAAAAGGTTTTCACCATCTAATACACTCTTTATTTTATCTTTTGTTTGATCTAACACTGCCAAATTTTGGTTTTCACTGTTAGATCTTTCTTTTTGATTTTTATTTTTGCAGCTAGGAGAATTGATACTCTCCTGATTAAAGACTCTATGCCAAAAATCGCTAGTGGAACAATCATTTGTGTCATCCACAGAAAGGAAGTTGACGATGGATTCATCGCTTGGAAACATAGGTATGCCAATAGGTTCGGATGAATCCCAATCAATGAGATCAGGATGGATCAAAGATAGCAGGTCATCGGGTTGCGTGAAATTAGCTATGGTTATGGTCATAACGGAGTTGACCGTAGGATCCGAGGTATGAGGTGGATCAATGATGATACTGTTCTCATGATAATCTTGTGCGTTTAAATCTAACTCAATATCACTAGAATCATAGTCACCTTGTAGTTCAGATTCTCATGTTTGGGTCCTTGAACCTTCACCTTTCAATTAGAGTTGGGGTATACTGGTGTATTACATCAACCTCTTTGTCCCTCCAGAACTCATCATTGTAAATGGTGTCCCATTCATATTTAGCAGAATCTGTGTCAGAGTGATTATCCATGAAATTCTGAATTGTTGCCAAACATGCTTCTCTTGAATTTGAACCTTCTTGCAATGTGAAGACAATGCCATGCAGTTGTTTGGATGTTCCTTCTTTTGAGTTAGTATCATAGCATAATCTGGTTTTCTCTTTCGCAACAAGTCCTAGAAGGTGAATAGGCTCAACTACTTCTCTTCTTTTTCCGATAGGACCCTTATCATAGCCCATCTTCTGCATGATTGAATACCTTTTCCCATATATATATGTTGGTAATTTGACATTAAAAACAGCTTCATCTTCATCTTTATAGACCCATTTTAGAATTTCTCTATCCTCAGGATCATCCATGGGGAATTTTTCTTTGATGAATCATCCATTAAACTTTGTGCTTGGCTCTGTGGTGGTTGTGTTGATGTTGATGTTGCTGATATTTGATGCTGTGTGATAGAAGGTTGTCCATGTGACCGAGGTGATGTAGGTAAATTAGCCAAATAGAGAGAGTACTCCCCAACTCCATGGTCCTTGAATTTCAATTTCTTGTCAAAACTATTGGTTAACTGACTGATTTGTGTATCAATCTTGAGAGAAGTACTAGCACAAGCTTCTCGATTGTTAGGAACCAAAGTATCTTGACTAGCTTTGATGTTGGCACAAGTTTGGATATTTGATTTATCGACTGGTATCGTGATTTCCTGCCCATCATAAGGAAACTTAAGACATTGATGATATGTGGATGGGACAACTTGCATTTCATGGATCCAAGGATGACCCAACAAGATGTTGTATGCAAGATCATGGTCTAATACTTGACAGAAAGTATTTTTGATAATAGGTTCCACTCTGATTGGTAGCATGATTAAACCCTTGGACGCTCTTTCCTCATCATCATAGGCTTTAATAGTAATCTTTCTTCTGGGATCAATGGAGTCCTCAAAAAATCCTAAAGCCTAAACTAACTTCATGGTACATATGTTCAAACCAATACCTCCATCTATTAGAACCCGTCTGACACGAAACTTGTGAACCATGACTTCTAGGTATAATGATGAATTATGAGGATGAGTTATGGAAACATCATCTTTTTCCAAAAATGAAAGGCATGTGGGTGAGGACAAGTGTCCTACCATGGCTTGAAATTGGTCCACATCCAAATCAGTGGATACAGTGGTTTCAACGAGGGCCTTTTCGAGAATTTCCTTATGTGCTGGGGAAATCTTCAAGAGTTTTAAGATAGAAGTCTGAGCAGGAGTTTTTTGAAGTTGATTGACTAAGTCATATTGATGTTGAGGTGGAGGCCCAGTAGATTTTGAAGAGGCACCCTTTAAGACAACTTTAGCTTGTGCCCTTGTCGTTGCGTTGACCTCCCTATATTCCATTTTTTCCTTGACTTTTATAACATTGACCTGCTCGTCGTCAATGTACATATGATTGATTATCGGATCATCAATATGATTCACACTTTTTCCCAAAGACTCACCTTTTTGATAGTTGGGAAAAGGGTTGCGAAATGCTTGGTGGTCTTCATTTGATTATTGATGTCCTTCTATTATGATGGTGGCATTTTTGACTAAGTCTTGAATGGTATTCTTTGTTGGAAATAGGATGCCATTTAATTGCAAATCCTAAACATTAATTATTTCATGTATCTCCTAGATTCTTGGAATGTGTTCAACAACACTAAGATTAGGATGAGATAAATATTTGATGAAATAATCATGATTATTTACATTTATAATTAATTCTAAATGTAAGAAGCATGTGAGGGTCCATAGTGAGTTCCTAAATAATAGGGACACATGGGACACTCACATGGTAAGGTGAAACTCACCTTGTGTCCAGTTAACTATATGGAGTAATAGTTAACACTTTGAATGCATGTAAAGATCCTAGGAGTTAGGATTTGATGTTTGCATGCTTGAAGTTAGTAAGTTTAGTTCAAATCAGTTGAAGTTGATTCGGTCAGTTCAGTTCAGGATTGATTGAGAATGAATTCGATTCGATTCGATTCGTTCGTTGATTCGATTCCGATTCGATTTGTTCAGTTTGGTTTCATCTTCATTTGCATGCATGTTGGTTATTTTGAGTTGCATGTAGTTAGCTTCAATTAACTTGTAATGCATGGTTAATAACGAAGGTGTATGATATGGACCTCCAGTTAACAAGGGATGACCATTCTTTGGGAATGGTGTTGAGTAAATGTTTCAGTTAACTATAAAGCACTTGAAGCCAACTTGGGTGCCCAAGGTGCTTTATTGGATTTACCTCTCATGCATGATAAGATATTTCTGAAGGCTCAGTTAAGTAGCTTTACTTAAGGGTGCCAACTTTGAGGAAGAGCTTTGGAATTATCACCGAAGTGAAGGAGAAGTTGTAGCTTCAGTTTGGGACACCCAAATGCATAAAGCACATGTTGTAAGCTTTAGTCTTCAATGAATAACTCAACTTGAAGGAATATGGTGTACCTTTTCAAGGGCTTGAGCTTGTGCATTGGAATTATCACCATTTGGAGATTACAAGGTTGCATATTGTCTCTATATCTCATTAAAGTTGAATAGAGTTTTCATAATTGTTATTGCAGGTGTGAAGAAGATTGGTAAAGACAGAAGAAGCATTCTCAAGCAAGAATTGGAGCTATTGTAATTTAGAGATTGAATAATAGAATAATTCTTGGTGGAGTTTTTTCCCGAAAGGGTTTCTCCATGGTACATCTTGTGTAATCTTTCTAATATCCTGTCTAGTTCTTCTATCAACTTCTCTCTACATTCTAAAACAGTAAAATGGATTAATCAAGATAATCACCCACAAAGAATATATGTAACAAAGAAAATACTTACTTAGATCAGCAATATTAAAGTTTTACAGAGTATTAAGCTAAGGAAACACCTCATTTTTCAAAATTCTTCAAGGCTTGATAGTTATTTGTGTGATGACCTTTGCACCGATGATAGTCACAATAGTATGCCTCATTCCATGATGGAGGCTTCACACTGGGTTCATAGTTTCGTTGAGGTGGCAAGGTAATGACATTTTTAGCCATCAACTCTTTGAATGCAGATTCCAAAGATTGACCCAGTGGAGTGTAAGTTCTTCTACTAGAGAAGAATGAAAATCGTTGTGAATTCGTATTTGAGGTATTCCCTAAGGAGTTGTTATTGTGATTGGTTCCTCAGAATCCTTGATTGTTGGCAGTCCCTTGATTGGGAGTAGAATGTTGATTCACATTCTTTCTCGGAGGAGGATTGTTTCCTTGATTTGTGACCGAGTTGACATTGTTATAATTGTTTTTGCAAGGAGCACTTGGAGTACTAAGGACAAATGGCTTTGTCGAGACATGATTTGCATCAACAACACCATCATTCACCACATTCTTGTTGCAAGTCCAAAATTTAGACTTGTCCTAATTGTTATGATGATTGGATAAGCTAGGATTATCCTTGTCAAGTTTTATTATTCCTCTTTTGACCAAAGCACTTTCAATGGTTATAGCATCTTCAATCAATTTCTCAAAAGAGGGAGGACAATGTAAATTCAAATGATAGCTCATTTCTGAATTCAAGTTGTTAATGAAGGTGACCATCTTTTCCTTTTTAGGAACATGACGTGGATATCTAGTGAACATTCTTCTCCATCTCTAAAGAAAAGTAATAAAAGCTTCACCAGGTTTTTGCGCAACTTTGCAGAGATCTATCATAGTGATTTGGTGTTTGATGTTGTAGGAATATTGTAATATAAATAGATTGATTAATTCCTCAAATGTCTTGACAGGAGGTGTGATTTTTGATAGCCATTCCATAGAGTGAGCTCCAAGACTCCTAGGAAACAAATGCATCAAGTAAGTGTCTTCATGAGCAAACTCTAAAGTCATGTTTCAGAAGTCTCTAACATGATCGATTGGATCTGCTTTCCCATTATAACGATCAAATTTTGGAATTTCACAATGTTTGGGAAATGGAATCATGTTGAGATTTCGATCGAAAGGATAAGGAAAAATGTCCTCAAGTGTATTTCTTTGTTGTGGCTCCCCCTTGTAATTCTTTAATTTGTCCTTGAAGTGCGTTAATTTTTTGAGTCAAAGCACTAAGATCAGATAGGGGTGTTTCTTCAAGTTTGTTCTTCAAATTCTTGGTATCAAAGTCATGAGGCAATTTAGCTCCTTGGTCAGCTACATAGAGGAAATATTTTTCTTTATCGCGTTGCAAGATATTTTCTATGGCTTTGTGAAATTTGGGATCTTGCTTTCAGCCTCTCTAAGATGTTCTTCGTCTCGCTCATCATCACTATCTATATGGGTTTTCCTCATGTATCTGTAGTTGTGGAATGGATTTTCTTCTCTGTTATCCATGTCGTTGTTGAAAAGTGGATTACGACTTATACTGTAAAGAGGATTACTGCTTTCACCTTCTTCTTGAGTGTTTTGGGTATGACCTTGTTGGATTTCATCCTTCAATTTATTGTACCGAGATCTTGTAGAAATAGGCATATGATTTTCAAAAGTTCTTCTAAACTTATATCACAGTTCTGATAAGTGAGACAAATGGTGATATCTTGATCTGATAAGATGTGAATCCTATGATATGATCAAAGATGTTCCCAATTTTTGATTGTGGCTTCCAATGATGAAGGATGCGAGAATCCTATTGGGGAAGTTGAATCAATAATTAGAAGTTTGTTTGAAGGGTGCACTCTTAAGATTAGATCTTTGTTTTCGAAGAAAGGTTTTAAAATCACTAAAGGATTTGATTGGGATGTGATGGATATTCAATAGAAGGTTGTGGTATATTATCAAACTTAAGAGGTTGATTAAAATTATATCATTGAGATAGAGCTAATCTCTAATAATAAGCTCGAGAATCCAAAGGCTCCACAATGTACTCGTCAGTGAATCCCCTAACAAAGTCTTGGTATCTATGAAGAAATCCACAGTAATGAAGCAGGACGTGTCGACTTTTGTACACAAATTTCCTTCTTTGTAATGTTTTCTTGTACCCTAATTGTTTCATGGGTTTCCTGATCCTATTGGAAACTGATTTCTTGACAAATTTTGTTGATTTCCACCTACTAAGCATGAGGGGAATATCAGAATGTTACTGGACCAAAGATATGAACTGTTTATTTCTTTGAATGATTTTAGTTGTTGTTTTTCATGTTCATTTTGGATGATCTTTTGTATAAATTTATGTGAATGAAAACACAACAAACACTTTGAATTAAATGGAATGTAACCAAACATAGATAAAGCAAGCACATCCTATGGTAAAGCCAAGACAATATCCACTAGATTCTACGTGGGTTTCCCCAACCGCATATTGGTAGCATGTGAATTCAAAAGCTTGGCTGCCACAGGCTCCCTCTTAGAGTGCACTCTCTTCTCAGGCCAACCAAGCTTCCAACCCCTATGAAACTCCCATGGCAGATTGATCACCTCTACTACAGACTGTGAAAGTGTGGATGCCTTCACACCGACCGGTGTTGCGCTAGCAAATATAAAGTTTTTGGTTTACTAAACGATGGTGTTTAATTCGGGACCCCCGTTCGAGTGGCCATACATGGGGCAAGAAATTAATCACCAATTAGGTGGCACTCTAGCTTGAAGAGGTTAATCTCAACAGGGTTTATGGGAGTACTACTCTGTCCGTATGACACATCCGCACTCGTAATCTTAGGTTTTCCCTTAAGATTCACATTTGTATACCAGTCGGGGGTAGCTTGGCTTTAGCTCCATTGCTAGTTTGAGTCGCGTTGGGGTGATGAAATCCCCAGGAAGGCCCAATTTCTAGAGACAATAATCATTTCTCTTACACCCAGGATTGCATTATTGTGCAAGGGGAGAGGATACTTCGGTTATTGCATCAAGGTTACACAAGGATAAAGTGGGTTTAGATTTTTGATCACCTAGTTTGCACGAGGTGAGAGCATAGTCACCTACCACTTTCAAACAGAAACAAACAGAGTAAACAGATTCATTTTAATGCACCAAATCACAATGATTTAAGCTAAGTGAAGATATTGCTTCACAACCAACATGGGGTTTATTTTAACTGCATGATCAAAGTGTGGTGACTACCCTAGATTGATTCATTTTAAACTAGAAAAAGATTCTATCTACGAAATGCGTCAGACTCAGAATCCTATTTTTGTGTTACAACCCAGCTGCGCCGAAATAGATAGCATATGTGCTGAAACAAATTCTAGATGCGCAGAAATAGACCCTGAATGCGCTACAGAAAATCTTAAATGCACTAAAACAGTCCCTATATGCACCACTTTAATTAAACAAAAATTTAAATCTATAAATAATGCAACATTGATGCTCTAAAATCTACCTTAATTGCACTAACTTAACTCCTATATGTGCTAAAATAGTTCCTAAATGCGCTACTTTAGTTAAGTGTAGATTTAACTCTAAATGTAATGAGACTATATGCACTATTCTATCTTTCGGATGCACTAAATTAACTCTTAGAAGCACCGAAACAGTCCCCAGATGCGTTGGAATACCTAAAAAAATAGAAGTATTAAATTCCCAGATGTGCTGCAGAAAGTATCAGATGCGCTAAAACGCCAATTTTTTCTGAAAGCCGAACTCCAGAACACGGAAACCTGTCAGAATGCTCTATAAGAAAATGTCAAAATCGGGGCATGGGCCCCATGGTGGGTGCCATTTTATGTGTGTATGAAAATATGCCTATCATAATGAATTCAAAACACAATCAATAAAACCTTATATCAAAGAAGCTTAAAGAAAAAGAAACAAACTCTTCGTGTAGCTTCTTCAAAGTCATTTTATTGCTCTCTATCTCTAGCATTTCGTTGATTCAAGTTGCTCTCAGATTTAGTATGCCAAGCTCAACGAAATGGACTACTAGAGAATGAGATTTAAACTAAAATGCATACTATACAAAGATGCAAGATTAAGCTATGCTATGATAAGATTATTGCTATACAAAGATGCAAGATTAAGCTATGCTATGATAAGATTATTGCTAAGATATGATTATTGATAGAATGCTAAAGATGCAAATGCGTAAGTGTAATTGCGTGTATGTGTCTCTGTCTCTGTCTGCTTATCTGTGTGTAACCAATGCTTGGATTTGCACATGTATTTATAGAGTTTTTCGAGGATTTTGATTGGCTGAGTTGATCAACGGCTGTAATAATTCCTGATAGATCGAACGGTCGAAGATGGATGAGACTGAAGAGAAAAATAGAAAAAAATGAATAAAGTAGGATTTTTCTATTTTTCGTGGAAGATATAAGATGAGATGATTAACAAAATCATCTTTTTTAGAAGATAATGGAAAGATATTGAGAAGATAAATAATGAATTATCAAATTCAATTATTTATTTATGGGTGCATGCAGATTTTTCTTAATTAAATAAATATTTAATGAAGATTTTGAGGAAATTAGAAGATTTTATAATTAAATGAAATATTTAATTATGATTTGAAGAAAATAGAAGATCTATAATTAAATAAAATATTTAATTAAATTTGAAGAAATGACATGTGTATGAAATTAATTAAATAAAGTATTTAATTAATTAGAGGAAAGTTTTAAATAGAAGAAAAGAAATATTTAAATTGAATTAAAACAAAAGATTTAATTAAATTCAAAAGATGATAATTAATTTAAATAAATAAAATGTATTTATTTAATTAATCAAGCAGACATGTGAAATAATTAAATAAAATATTTATTCAATTATGGTGGGAGAATAAAATGAATGAACAATATAATTAAATTAATTAAATTTAATTACATGCAGAAGACTTTAGAGAAATTAATTAAATAATAAATATTTAATTAAATGTCAGGATTAATTAGACATGACCAATTTTATGCACATACAGTATGCTCACCTTTGTGGCATGTCCAACTATGTGACTCATGACCTTGATCCAAAAGAAAGGCTCTCTCGTTCCATGGTTTTAAATAGACTTACCACAAACGTTAACATGATAGGAACTCATCAACTGTCCACCTCATGTGGTTTTCTAGTTCCTCCCACAAACCCTTTCAAGATCCATGAACTGACTTACTTTGGTGCTTTTGTTTGCCACTATGCTTGTACATTAGGGAAGTTATATAGGAATCAATAGACATATCACAAATCTAAAAAACCCATACTAGAAAATGTTTCACATTACATTCCATAAGAACATAATGTTCTTAATTGTAGTCACTATTGTCAATCACTACCATTCATTCTCAAACAACATAGACAACTGCCATTGCCACTAGAAGTTGCCCTTAACTTTAGTCATTTTGGTGCGAAATGGGAAAGGAACATTGGTTATTATTCACCCCCATAATGTGAAATTTCCATTTATTCACACAACCGAGAACACAAAAAAGAAAATCATATCATGCTGCATACTACTATTTGGATCTTGTTGTCTAGATCTTGTTGCACATGATCACCATTGCCAATGAATGTATTCATTGACTAATCATCTTCCAAAAAAGTATGATAGTCAAAGGATCTTTGTAGTTATCTACTCTCCAATACGATCATTTTTTGAGCATTCACACAACACACTGAAAAGCTGAAAAAAATTAAAAAAAATAAA